>WAAD01011279.1:0-28875 GCA_013389945.1 Fregata magnificens | reverse complement strand
CTGGCTCTGGCTCTGGCTCTGGCTCTGGCTCCAACATCCCCCCGCTGTGGGCTGGGGCTGGGCGGGATCTTGGGAGGGGGCGGCCAGGACAGCCGGCCCGGGCTGAGCGGGGCTATTCCGTACCGTGTGACGTCTGCTCAGGGATAAAAGCTGGGAGGAAGGAGGAACCGGGGGGCATTGGTTGTTTGGGACGTGTGTCTGTGTCCTCGGGAGCAGCCGCGGCACGTGCTGGGCCCTGCTTCCCGGGAGGGGGCTGGGCGTCGCTGTGGGGAGAGGTGGGGAGGGGGGTCCGTGTTGTCCTTTCCCTTTGGTTTCCGCACGTGGTCTTTGTTTTATTGAACTGCTTTTGTCCTGACCCAGGAGGTTTCTTTCCACCTCATTTTCTCCCCCTGCCCTGCTAAGGAGGGGAGTGATAGAGCGGCTTGGGGGCACCTGGTCTCCAGCCAGGGTCAAACCACCACATCATGCCTCCTATTATTTTCCCTATCCAATTCCAATTTGTATTACAAACCATTTGACTTTATATTTCACCTACATGATTTATTCCCTACTGTAGAGCTAAAAGTCTAGGGAGAGACAAATAGGTGAGTATAATGCACCTCTGTTGGTTTGACAGGAAAAAGATTTGTTTTGCATACATATCTATGTGTGAGTGGATTGAAATATGTTGTTTTGGTAAGTTTATTGATTTCACAGTTTCCAACAACCTGCACTTTAAAATGCAACTAGTAATTTTCAGGGCCTAATTTCAGGCTTCATAAATGGTCAAAATTTCAGCCTGTATGTCCCCCCCAATAAAACAGTCAAGCTATTTTTGGGTTTCCTAGACAAAGTATTCAGAATGTACATTTAAATTACAACTTAAATTACAGAAACATACATTGCAGTGAACTCATTGTAGGATAAGGTTCATAACAGATCAGCAAGCACGAGTAGTACAAACTGTATTATTGTGAGGAGATATTGAGGCAATCAAGGAACTGAGGCCAGTGAGCTGTCACTGCCTGCCCATTATCACTGTCCATCGTGTCTTATGCTTTCTTTTGCCACACAACCAGGTGGGACCGGTGCCCCTACCCAACCCCTCACTGGAACAGGACTCCATCCACCCTTGAGAGAAGATCTAAATCACAGTAATTGCAGCTGGCTTTCACAAATCTACAATTCAGTTCTTAGTCTCATTTTGCAGTTGTGCTTTCTCCTCTCTCAGCAGCTTCCCTGTTCTCAGGCAGATGCTTTTACACATAGTTTTAGAAAAAACAAATAAAATCTATATTTTTCACAAGACTTTTCCTGTTCCAGTAAAACAGTACAAAAATGAAAGAAAAAAAAAAAATTATCCTACAAAGAAATGCGAAGTGTTTGTCTTCAGAAAAAGCAAGGGATGTATGCCATGGAACATTTTGCTTTCAAGCAAGATGTAGGTAAAACGTGCAGGGGGCAGGGAGGAGAATCAGTGGCAGAAACGTTTGCAGGGAACAAAAATTCTCCAGAACAGTTTGCTATAAAGTAAAATATCACTTAAATATCTTCTGTTTCCAAATACTATAATTTCCCCAGATACTCTAGCAAGCTTAGATTATCTTTCTTATTATGTAAAATCTGCCATCACCATCTCTCTTTCATATTTTAAGTTGTAATACAGAAAGACACATTGAATTGTCACCATGACTCATCCAAGAGCCCTTCGACTCATTCTTTTATTAATAACACTTTTTCATCTCATGAAGCACGCAGAAAACGCAACATGCAGGCTGCAGGAATATTTTACCTCTATGTACATTTAAGTCTTATTAGGATTCATATTTTTTCAGGGCTGTATATATTTTTGGGGGGTCACCATTTAATGACTCTTTCTTAAGAAATGTCCAGCTGAAAATAACTTTTCCCCTTTAACTTTGAAGGCTGCTTTCTTTTACTTTGTCTGCCTCATTTTCAGCACTTCCCAATGGTCAAAATCAAGTTTGGCTGAGCCTGTTTCCTGCAGTCTTCTTCTGGCTTTGGAGATTGTTTTCTGACAAATGTGAGAATCCTTTGACCTTTTAGCTTTAGAATGCTTCCTGACAAATGATTCAAACATTCTTTTCTAACCTTCCTTATACAAATACATCAAAGTTACTACTTGATGGTGAGAGTTTTATCTACAATGAAAATAAATCATTTATTCTATTTATTGCTATTTCAAGTTTGCTACAGTATTCTTTATGGGAAAAAATAAAAGATCAGCTATGACCCAGTTGCAGTTGCCAGTAGCTACCTATTCACAATACATCTGTACAAAAGCTCTAGCTGTTCCTGACAAGCAGGATTTCTGAAAGTTTTAGTAAAAAGGCATATGAAAAAAATGAGAACACTTTAGGAAGCTGATTCTGCTCTGATTTACACCAGAGGCAAAGCTATCATAAAATATAATGCTGGAAGATGAGGGCATATGGGTCCCTCAGACCCATGACCCAAGCTGAACCAAGTCTCTTTTAGCAATTCATAGGCACATTTAGAAGGCTTCATTGAGGCCAGATAGCAATTTCTTGATGAGGCAGCAAGTCTATTGCAATGATTCTCCTCTGGTGTTCTCCGCAGGGTCGTGCTCTGCCTTGGGATAAATCCCTGGCCTTCTTGGAGTATATTTAGAACTTGTTTTGGATCGGACTTTGCACAGTCTTGGTTAAAGAAGCAACAGATTCAAGGGAACACAGACAAGCTGAAGATAGGAAGACTGAATTTACTGTCCTTATTTTTGCACACTGCCTCAAAGGAAATCGTACATTAGCCAAAGTTCATTGTTTTCCCCTTAATCTGAGCAGTGTTCCTTTAAACTATTCCGGAAGAGAATAACTTTTCAGATTTTTCATGTACAGGCAGCCTTCTCACATAGTGCTTCATCCTGCAGTTCGCAGATGATCCTCCATTTCCAGAAGCATCATCCCATGGCCTGTACACCAGCTAAATATTGAAAAAGAGACAGTGCTTATTTTATGTCTTCATGGGCTACTGGGAATCAGTTTGATTCTTTACCAAGACTTAGAGAAACAAGAATTGTCCTAACTCCACTTTTCATTAATGATAGCCCCTAAGGACCATTAAAGTGGTAAAGAATTAGTGGACTGCAAAATCATCAGCAAAGTAGGGTGTTGCAGTAGAAGTACAAAGCCAGCAGGCAGCTGTGGTTTTGCAGCCATCAGTCACCATGGAGAAAACACCGGGGCTCCCAAACAAGGTGTCTCTCACTCTTGCTGCTTTGGTGTAGCACATAAAAGGAGAGGTAGAGTAAGGGAGGTGCTAGTATATAGCACGTCATTTTAGTCTCTTTCCTTTTCTATAATGTTTATCTATTTTTCTAGGAAATATCCATGCACAGTCTAAGACAGGAAAATTTATAGGTTTTGACACAGAATAGAGAACTGACATGAAGAAACTGGCAGTTGTGGCCTGTAATGATTCTCATTGTATTCATTGTTAATACCATAATGTTACCTTCATGAGGTTTACAAGCCAGAAGATTTTATACATTTAACTTCTCTGACAGTTGCAGCAGAAACAGCTCCTCCTAGATGTTGAAGGAAATTTATAGCGCAGGTGCAAAACATGTTGTAAATCATACCATCATAGAAAAAGTTTAGGTTGGAAAACAGCTCTGGAGGTCAAGTTGTTCAACTTTCTGCTCAAAGTAGGGATAACTTCAAAGCAAAATCAGGTTGCTTAGGCCTGGCCTCCAGGCCCTTTGTACCTACACACAACTTGGTAGATATCTTTTGATTCAGCTCTGAAAGTCTTCAAGGAAGGAGAACCCACAACCTGAGAAACCTATGCCATTTCTTAACCCACTCTCATTGTAAAGGTCAGTCTCACTAGATGATGAAGCAGTGTTTTCTCTGCACATTATTTCCATTGTTACAGTAACAAAGGAAAAGACATCAGACCAAATGATAGTGAGGAAAAATAAATTAATATTGCTAATGATCAAAATGCTATGTACCTTGGGACTAGCGTGCAAGGCCAAAATTGTTGCCTGATTAAGTTTGCCTGATAAGGGAACATGTACACCATACAAATGCCAGTAAAATTGGGTGTCAGCCACTTTGTGGTGAGAAAGCAGACAGATAACTTGAAATTTCCTGAAGGAAAAAAAGTCTCATAATTTTGGAAACATTATCAGTGGGAACCTCCACTATGGATGATCAGCTGTTCCTCAGCTGTTTTTTGGGGCTGAAGGAAGTCTTATTCACATTCTTTCATTTTATAGACAGAAGATTCACTGAATAGCAATAAAAGGAAAGTCTCTTTCTCTAATCAGTTCCTCCATGATTCACTCCAGATACAAGCAAGACAGGTACTTCCAGGGTCTAGTGCTAGATTTTCCTTTGCATTCCATTTTCTTCCAACTATTCCTTAATATCTTACAGCCTTTTGACTGTCTCATAGTTGTTTTATTAAGCGAAGTACCCCCAGGATCTGATCTTTAGCAATTGTAAATGATCTGAGAAAGACAGTGAGTAATGTTTTAAAAAACCTTGCAAATAATAAAATATACTTTAAAATTATGCCTGGAAAGAGCTGCAGTAGTATCTGGCAATCCTGAGTACCTGCATAAGAAATGGCACACAGAAAATCTCACATCAAGGAAAAGAAATATCTCTGACTATACCTATTATAATCTCTCAGAAAGGAGACATAGAAAACATTGGTGATAATTCTCTGAAAGCATTAGCTCAAGGTCCAGCATTAGTTAATAAATACATTTCTAATATATTAACTACTTATGTGTGGGAAGATGTGTTAAGAATCATTATCTTACACTTTTTTTCCCCCTACACATGCATTATCAACCACTTCTCGAGACAAGACAATTTCTAATTGGGTTTTGGCCTGGTCCAGTTCTCAGGGGAAGATGCAAACCCGGATTAAATGGGATGTGTGAGTGAAGAGGAAGTGGGGCTGTTTGATGAAGCAGGAATGACAACAGCATCAACGAATATCTTTGGGAAAAGAAGACATAAAGCATCTTTACCTCCTCAGTAGAAATTGCAGTGTTGCAATGTTCTGCCTGCTTCCTCAAGAGATCCTTTACCAACCACCCCAATAGTTCCTGCTATACCTCTTCTAAGAGAAGTAAAAAAAGAAAAGGTAGCTGGGAGAAGCAAGTGAATCTGATTTCTCTTTTTGCCAAGTCTACTTATCTTCTTTTCCTCCATACCTCTCAACTTCAACCCCTACCTATAACACAGTCTTTCAAAGGTGCCAAAGTGATCCATACAAGGCAGGCAACCTTGGGTAGGTCACAGCAGCAGACCACAGAGGTTATCTACACTTTGGGGTTGGTACAGCCCGCAGCAGGCCCCACAGTCTGGTCTTCAGACTATCCAGAGCAGAGACAGTGCTCAGTCTCTGAGCTTCTTCCCAAGCTGTGTAACTCCATTCCCTTTGCATGGAGTAGCCTAAGAGGCTGTGAGAACACAGAAAAGATAAAACTTCATTATGATCTTCTCCTTGAGATTAGAAGAAAACAGGACAAGCAGAAACCATGTAGGTGACATTCTTGCCAATAAAAACAATGGCTAAACCACTGTGGTGTTCAGGCAAAAAAGGGCTTGATTAGCTAAGGCAATCACTTGGCTTCCTAGCCTTCATTTTCTACCTGAAAAAATACGAGAGAAAATTTTCCTATGAGAGAAATAGTCTTTCACAAGCTGACAACTGACCTATTCACATGCCTTTAAATTTCCATGCCCTTTTTAATTACCTCATGTCCCATTTACGTCCATGTTGAGGCCATGTAACTGAACAAGAAGCTGCAGAAATAAAGTAGAAATGCAGGACACCAAATAAATGTGACTGAATTAAAACTAGCTAAAAATCCCAACTTGTGTTGGTGAAAAAAAAAAACCCAATCAGAAAGATTCCTGCCTCTCATAACCTTATATTGGAAATTACACTGAAGCTTCAGCTAGATAAATGTTATTGACAATTCTTCCACTGGTAATACTGAAAAAGAGTTAAACTTCAGACTCCTGGCCGCAACTGTCATTTTATGCCTTTGGTGATTTTAGTCTATTTTAAGTGTATTACATGATGTGCAACACAAGGGACTCCACAAAATGTGTCTGGAATTTGATTTGCATTGTTTTGTGTCATTTAAAAGTTGAAAGAATTAAATGCTTGCAGCTTATATTTAGAACTAAAGCTCCTTTATTGTAAAATGGTTAATTAAATTGCTGCCATTATTTCCTCTGTATTCATTGGTTACTATTTTTCTACAGCATAATCCATCAGGTAACACCATTATTCTTTTTCAGTGACTTTTCTGCTACATTAGAGATGTTGTGATATCTTTTTCTCAGTATATTTCTTACATGTACGGTGCTTCGCTTTGTTTCATTGTGCTAAAATATGAAAGTCAAGAGAATAATCAAGTGCACAATAAGCGTGTTAGATCTTTTTAGGTCCTGACTTTTATCTGGTTTAAATTAACACAGTTCTGTGGCAGTTCATATAACCATCATGATTTAAATTAGCTGCTAGATTTCATAAATATTGTCTTAAACATCCAAAATATTTTCCAGCCTAAAAATAAAGGCTAAAATTCTAGTCTCCTTCCAGAATTACACTTGTCAAGTCTCATCAGACTCTTGCAGAAGCGCTCAGAGCACAATTCCAACAAGCAGAGCAGGGTATTTCTTACAGATGATGGGCCATGCTTCACTTTTCAGTCAGTTTTCTAGTTTTCTTGTAAGTATGTTTTTTTGTTCCACTAAGTCCCTGGTTAAATCTCTGTGAAGGTCACCTTCAGAATTAGGATACTGGAAAGCTGAAGGGGAATCTTCCACACAAGACTGCAGAGACTTCTGAATGTTGTTTTTCACGTGAATGGGTTCTGTCAGACCACAATTTTTGTTCCATATTTATTTAACAAAAGCATACAAGTGCCCAAGGAAAATAAACTATGGACCAATGGCCAAAATCGTGACAATACAAATTAGTAATCAGATGAAAGGCATTTAAACTCTGGCAATCACATCAAATTGGGTGGCTGCAGATATGCCTAATTTCTCAAAGTTGTGAAAAGGGAGAGGGAAACAGATTATCATATTTTTCATAAATCTCAGTTCACTCTGATTTACAGAAGCAATTTTCTCCTGAGCACTAGTAATTTCTGAGGAAGTGCTATTAAGTAATTATTAAAAGATATTTTAGGAAAATAAAATATACAGAAGTAACTTAGGTAATTGTTTTTAATGAAGCTAGAATATTCTTAAGGAAGCATGGTCTAACAGTTCTATTTAAAATAAGTCAACTGCTTTGAATAGTGCTCTTGTACTAACTTCCATAGAAGAAAATGAGATGCAGTTACTTTTGAATACATATGAAAATAATCAGGAAAGAATTACAACTATTCATTAAATATTCCTATACTAGGGAAGCCCTAGTTTTAATCATAATCAGCAATGAAGATGGATCTACAGGCTTGATTCTTCAACAGAGAACTTGCTGGTCCTCTATCAGTGTATGGATGTAAGTGCAAAATAAAACTAAAGCACTGTACAATTCTGTGAGCAAGAAAAGTTCTATAAACTTTGAATTGTACTTTGTAGAACCATGGCTGCAAGGAGTCATTATGTGGGTGTGTGCAGCTAAAAATATTCTTCAGTGAAAGCTGAGACAAGGAAAAGGCTGATTAATAACAAAAGCTTCTTCCAGAACTGTTCAGCATCCAAGTTATACTCAAGATACTATTACTTCCTCCATACTTACCCAAGTATAAACTCAGATTGTAAATCCTAGGTATAAGATAATATGACATTTTACACAAGAGGTAGTAAATGATCCTGCCAGTGTAGCTAGGCTAAAAATAAGCAAACCCAATAACATTATAAGGTTATATCCAGACAATATAAAGTCTATCTACATTTCTACATTTCACTCCCATGCTTCAAAAGCCAATCAGGTGAGTTTACTAGCTTTTATTTACACATATACAGACAGAGTTTATTTTATCCATTTTTTTTTTTTAATTCACCACTGCCTTGTGCTGGAGTATCAATGCAGATAAAGCAGAGCAATAGCTTTCTGCAGAGGGGCAGTGGGGAAGTAAGCAGATTGTCCACCACACAGAATATCCTTGTCTACTTCAGAGGCATGAAAATATGCAACAGCACATGCTTGAAAGAGGTTGAAGGATGAAGCTGGCACAAATAGCTGCGCATCTCCTAAGGTTTTCTGTGTAAAAACAGGCACTACAGCTGTAATCAGGGCAGGTCTGTTATTTAACTCTTTGAGGTTCCCTGCTACATCACTTTAAATGAAATAAACAGAAAACACCAAGATCAGATGATCAATCACATTTGCAACTGCTGTTACATTGGCACCTCTACAAAGCCAAGTGTGCTCTCGGTGGATGACCACCTCTCAAGAAGTCGCACATGGCAACTACTAGCAATACCCACTCATATTCAAAAAGACAGATCCTGTTTACTCTGCTATTATAACACTTATTGGGCAGTACCCAAGATGTAGGTTCTTACATGACTTTAAGACTGCCCTACTCAACTGTTTAGTCCCCCAAAAAACCATCCTCCACAGGTAAAGGTAGATTTTCTTCAGAAAGTTTATATAAATATGCCACAAGTGATCGTAATATCTCTTTATGTCCCCCACATCCCCATTTCTGTAAAATTTGCAGAACCACACCATCACAGCTACTGCAAACCAATTTCTCAGAGACAGGCCCTGCCGGCTTCTTGCCAGAAGGGGGTGGGGGGAAACCCAGACCGAGACTGTATTAATTCCCCACCACCACAAGTCTTACTACTTCCCAAACGACCCTTAACAGCTCATCATTTTCATCCAATTTGTTAAAATTTGTTGTTGTTATTCTTCCTAGTGCTTTAATAAACAAGCAACAACACTTCTTAAAAATATGTTTGTTTCCCATCTATATTAAAAGAAAACAGAATGTGTCTAGGAGCCAATACCTAAACTACTCAGATGAGACTATTCCTTCACAAAACAATGTGGTGAGTACATGCCCTTCTTTTCCCCTTTTTGTCTCCCGAGAAGCTCCAAAGATGCCACTGACAACATGGAGTAATTCATTTTCATCAGGACTGAGAGGACATAGATGACTGCTTGTGTTGTCTGTCTGAGACGCCCTGTCCCCCGCACCCACTACAGGCAACGGCAGCCATCATGGCTAGCAAGAAACAAGAGGAGAACAGAAGAAATAGGGTTTACTGTTCTGTCGTGGGGTTCCTCCACCCCAACACACAGTTGACTTGAGATAAGGTTTGAGACCTCTGAATGTAACACGTTGCTGCTGCTGTTGTAACTCTTGTTCTTCCATTTCTCTGCTACAACAAGCAAATAGTTAAGGGGGAAGATACCTAGTCTGACTCACACAGCCAGAGATTGAGTTAATTTTCCTTCTGTGTTTCCTTACAAAGGAAAGAAACATTCCACAGTGGGGGTGGAAAGTACAATTTCTATATCTAGATTTAGCCATTAAAATAAAAGCCGTCTGCAATACTGGAATTTAATAGCTTATGAAACATAAAGGGGAAAAAAGCCAACAGAAAAGCTTATGAAAGCCCTTCAGCTAATTCAGTGACACCAGTTTTTACTGTGCATAATTTAGTTCATTCCAGCAACGCTCTTTTTCATATATGAGATATTTTAGATACCATTTTGTATGTGTTAGATGTGCACAGATGTGTCCCATTCTGGTTTAAAACTTTCTGATTAAAAAAAAAAAAAAAAAAGAGAGGCTAAAAATCCCATAACTAAACAAAATTGGTAACACACAAAACTGAAAAGCTAAAACAGTAAAGAAAGTTTTGTAGGCAGAAGTCTAAGATTAGATGAGAACGTCTGTATCTTCAGACACACAAATAGGAAGTGTGATAAGATTGTGGATTTTGTTGAGAAACGGTATTTTCAACATTTCTATCCCTAAAGAAAAATGCAGCCCTTGAGCTGATACTACAATATCAGCAGCATCAGGATGTAATACTGCCTGAAAGACATTAACCCTTTTAAAAGAGTAGGGGGACACAGCACATGAACTAAAAAGTTTCTCAAAGAATAAAATGCACCAATGGTGCAGAAATCTCCAGAGGAAGGTGGCTTTTTTAAATTCATAACTTCATGTGGAGGCCTCAGTAAGTCATTTGCAAAGTGCAATGCTCTGCCCAACTGAGAGCAACACAGAGATAAGCAAGATAACAGAGAATTCACAGTGCATCATGGCACAAGATTTGAAGCTCAGTTCTGGATGCAGTCTAATCATGTTAAGTCAGCTTTATAACTCACAGCTAATGAGTCATAACCAATCATGGCTTGTTAACTCAGGTGCAGGATCAGGGAATGCAGGTGGACTGCACGTGGACCTAGACTGGCTTGTACCCAGGTACCTCCAGCAGCTCTGTACCTGCGGCATGGAGGTTCCGGCAGAACAACCACAGCTGTGACTGCACTTGCCAGTGTGTATTATCTCCATGTGCTCCTTAGAACAAGTGATTTCTTGTTACATAAAAGCAGAGAGCCTGATGCAATGAGGTTCTTTGAAACACTAATTTAATGCAGACAAAATACTATCATTTTCCTGAACACCGTATCTAAGCTTACCAATGCCTTCCTCTTCACTTCTTCAGTTTGTCTGATGGGTCTGAATACTTAAATCTGCCTCTGCAAAGAAGTTGCTAAGTAAAACTAGCTGTATAAGATGCCCAGTCAAAGACAGTAACAGAACAGAAAAACACATTTTCTTTGAATGTGGAGAAAGAAGTTATAGAAGCATAGAATGGTTTGGGTTGGAAGGGACCTTTAAAGATTATCTAGTCCAGATGCCCCTGCCATGGGCAGGGACATCTTCTACCAGATCACGTTGCTCAAAGCTCCATCCAACCTGACCTTGAACACTTCCAGTGAAGANTAACAGGTCCATGTCTTTCTTGTACTGGGGATCCCAAAGCTGGGTGCAGTACTCCAGGTGGGGTCTCACAAGAGCGGAGTAGAGGGGCAGAATCACCTGCCTCGACCTGCTGGCCACACTTCTTTTGATGTAGTTCAGGATACAATTGGCTTTCTGGGCTGCAAGTGCACATTGCCAGCTCATATCCAATTTTTCATCTACCAGTATCCCCAAATCCTTCTCTGCCAGGCTTCTCTCAATCCATTCATCACCCAGTCTATACTGATACTGGGAATTGCCCCAACCCAGGTGCAGGACCTTGCACTTGGTATTGTTGAACTTCATGAGGTTTTCTCGTGGGCCCACTTCTCCAGCCTGTCAAGGTCCCTCTGGATGGCATCCATTCCCTCTAGCGTATCAGCTATACCACTCAGCTTGGTGTCAGGTTGTGTATTCATGTTCTGCAAAATACATGTTACGCTAAACGTTGCTTTTGTACCTATGTGGTTCCAAACTGGTCTGGCTATGCCTTCAGCAGGTGCAAGCAAGCTATTTTATAAGCTTACAGGTATAGATGCAATTAAGAGGACTGTGGACTAAGCCTAGTCATCAGGCCTCAGCAGCAGTTATGCATGCATTGTCAACCTTAATTTAATATCCTGGGGGAATAAGAGAAGGCTGATTGCTCTCCTGTATGAACAGCCCAGGTAGCTCATTAATGGAGCTGTACTGCCTGTTTTGCCGCTCTGCTCACAGTGCCTTAGGCAATAGTGACAAGAATAAAACTTAAGAAAAACAAACAATTCAGAGAACCTGCCAGAAAACATTACTGTGATTTGTGCAGGGCTGTATCTCATCACTATCAACTATCAGAGCTCACATCTGACATAAAAAAGGCCAGTGAGTTGGCATGTATCTCAGCCTGGTGAACAGTCAAGGGCATCAAAATCTTTCTGGTGCTTCAGAATGCAGATGACCCTGAGAGGAGAAAAAGGGAAATTGGATAACTAATGGTAAAGGAATAAATCTTAAAACATAAAACAAAAATAGATGTAAAACAGTAGGTGGAATTGAGGGGATGCTTCTTGAATCTTAATTCTTATGTTTCCCACACTGCCACACTTATTATAGCTGAACTGTGAGAAAAATCAATGAGACCACACTGCTAGCAGCTGCTGTTAAGCTGCTGCACCAAGTCTATAATCATAATCCATCAAGTAATATAAGGTAATTTATTGTACACTCAGTGCTTAGTGTTGCTACATTTTCTTCTAGAAATAGCCTTGGCTCATTTGGGCAACATATTCTACTTTTGATTAAATTAACTGCTTGGGGCCTGATTGATGTGAGAGTTTGAAAAGACAGCAATTGCCAACCTGGGTTGCTCATCAAAAGCTGGCATTTAGAAAAAAGTTCATTCATTGTATAAGAAGCTTTTTGCTCTGTGAAGATCTGTGGTACATAACACTGCAACTAGCCACAACCATCATTCAGCAAAGACATGAGGATAATGTGCTAAGACGGAGGAATTTTAATTACACCAAACTCAGCTCTAAGGTATCTGTTTCTTGTATTTTCATCCAGGAGAGACAGAAAGAGCAAATACTGTAAACAATGACGAAACTCTCATAATAAAACTTCTGAAGAAATTCGAAGGCCAACATTTTGTAAATTATGGCTGCTCAGAAGCAGGCCACCCCCTGACATTAATTATTTCATTTTATTGTTCACTGATACACTTGGAGGATGATTAGACCTTCTAATCAATTTGGTAATCAGTAGGATTAATTTCTGTCTTGGCCCATGAACTGCTTTTGTAGAAATATTAATGACTGCCAGTGGTGGAGGCCTTCTGCTCTCATATTAAAAACTCAGGTTGTAGGGTAGCAGCTGAGGTAGACCAGAACAGGTACATGTAATTTCATCATAATTATAGATTATAATTACAGCACTATTATTGCACTGTGCTATAAATTTCCACATAGCTAAATGTGATTGCAGATTACACTACAATCTCTGTAGGTATGTTCATGGAAGTAACTTTACTCATACAAGTATTTTAACGTGAGCAGTTCAAGAACTTAAATACATGCAAGCCTTTGCAGGACTGAAACCTAAAAGCCTCATCCTATAGCTACTGTGAGCTTGGAAAAGAACTTTATCTGGAGCTTAGGGAATAGCAATAGGTCTGTCACTAATAAACAGGCTGTCCTTTTAAAAAGTGTAAATACAACAATTATAAACTGAAAGACAAAACAATGAGAAAAATGAACTTCTAAATGTCCTGTGGCAAAAGTTGCTTCATCATTTTACTTATGTGTTCTGATCTGAGGGTGCGTTACATACATATCATTTAAGTTAGAATAAGACAATATTGCAAGTATCTACTGCAACTAAATTAAGGTAAGAATTTAATTCAAATTTCACCATCATTTACACAAAAATCTAGCATATCAATGAAGTCATCTGAGTTATGGGGTTGATTTTAGTTTGTATCTCTTCTAGGAAGGGTGATAAGCTTACTCAGTATCCCCTGTGCAATACTCTGATCTCAGTTACCTGTGTTAATCCTATTAAGTGAAAACTGCTACCTTCATCAGTATGCACTTACAAAGGTTTAAATCAGATAAGAGTATTGATTTCTGATTTTTCCACTAAGGGTTCACTGAAAAAAAGAGTTATCTACCTTTACAGAAAGAAATAGTTGGAGCACGTCCTTATACCTCAGGAAGGTAACATATGCTCCTCTATAGGAGGAATCTCTTTGCAAGGAGCAATTGCAAATTACAGAAAAATACGTATAAAGAAAGCTCAATGTCATGTTGCTATCCTTTCAATAGCTGCAACTATAGGCAATGGAAACAGGTACAGCTCAGCCTACTTCAAAGACGGCATTTGCTTTAGGACCTATTAACAAAAGAGCTAGAAAACTAAAAAAAAGGAACCACTGCCTGGCTTACTGCCATGTATGTCAATGACTTCTACAGAAACCAGCAGCTGTGAGAAAAAGAATCCCATATCCAATTCATCACAAGGAAGAAATGCAAGAGAACAGAATACATTTTAAAAGGTTCATTCAACCAGCATCATGTTTTAATTAAGGAAAATAAGACAGACCATAGCAACGTACAGCACTCCTTACATACTGCATAGCTCAGAGGAATTACTGAATGTACAAATCAATACCTGTCTGCCTTCACAGAACAATGCAGGTGGTTTGACAGGGTGTTAAAATGCTTTCCATAATGAGCACAGTAGAGCCACTGATACTCTGCTTTGAGAGTTAAAGCTATTTCAGGAGTTATGACCAGAAACTTCTTTGCAGCAGTTAAGCAAAAAAAAATTGTTCACCTCTGCATTCAGTAAGGATGAGGTGTAAAATTTTCCTTATCAGCCCTACAACCCCCCAAATTCCCCAACAAAATCTGGAAGCAGAACTAACCCCATTCTGAATACATGCTTTAGTTTTCCATACTCATCTCTGGAAACCTGACACAATCAAGATGCATTGGATTACTGAGCAAAACCTGTTACTCGTACGTTACAACCCCAATGCACCTGTGCTGATCCGCCACCTACATGCCCTGTGCACTCACAACAGATCCCACCCCATTCCAGACCAGCTGAATTCATTGTCCAGTCACACTACTCACGTTTAGTGCTCTGTGGCAGAGGTGGTTGTATCAGATAATCAGAGAAATGCACAATGCTAAGTCACATTAAAAGATACAGATCGGAGGCAAAATCTCCCTGTAAAAGCATGAAAACCTCCTTCTGAATGGGCTTCTACTACTGGCTATCTGAGCCCTGAACTTGGAGCTTATGCATGAGTCCCTGAGAACTTAGACTGTATTTCTGAATTAATCTGGCCCTACGAGTTTTAAGTTGCTACGGTAAATAGGATATACTCTTCTAAATCACACTGTTTAGAAAAAGAAAGCAAGCTAGCAAACCACTGCCCTCCAAATAAAAATAATTCCTGTTTTCCACAACTGGTAACTGTAGGAACTGGGAGAACTGGATGATACAGATAAGTGAATGACATAATCGAGAGGGTAGTTTTTATTTCTTAAACCCTTGCTCATAATGTGAATTAGAATTTCAGCAAGTGCTAATCCATGACACTGGGATTCATAATTTGTTTCCTCCTAAGTCTCTTCTTATAGCCCCCTCTCTTTTTTTTTTTAAAGTAAAGAAGGAGGTCTAGCACAAATCCAAGCAAGTTACAGATTAGTTATTTCAATAAAGTATGCAACTGGGAGTGTCTAGGACTGAGATTAGGAAAAACAAACTATGTCCTCAGCCTCCATAGTGATTACTCAGTTGTCTGGTAAATATTGTCAAGTTCTACCATCCTTAAACCTCAGTGACAGTTGAATGTTACAGGATATGTCCACAGGGTGACTGTAGAAAGACTTATACCCTTTCTGTCCAGTCCTGGAGCCCATCATTACAAGTCAGCTCTGACCCAGAAGCTACATAACCATGCCAACACAGCACTAAGGTGAAGATAGCATGCCCTACTTCTTAACAAGGTGCATTATTTTTACCTCTGGCTTTCCCTCATGTTGATACAGCCTTTGGCTGCCTGGTTTGTCTTTTTTTCATTCTGAGAGAGAGGAGGACACATAACTGCTGCTCTCAGATTGACACACACCAAGATATTTCTTGTTCTTAAGTAGTTTCTTCCAGACAGTAACTAGCCTAGATCCACAGCCTGTGAACAACATTTGTTGTTTATGATGTCTACCGATTTCACTGTCACCAGCTCCAGGAACAAGCCTTGATAATGTTTTGAACATTCCCCTGGTACGACGAACCAACCCTGCACAAGTTTTCTTGACAAGACTACCGGATACCCATGTAATGAGAGAAAAAAACCATATGTGTTCATGATCTTACCAAGGTACTGTTAATTAGAACACTTGCATAAGCAATATTTTAACACAGCAAAACCCATTTAATTTCACAATTTCATTTAATTTCCTAAATTTAAGATTGTCAAAGTATAGGTGATTGTATGTGGATAGAAGCTAGCTGATCTTTATAAAATAAACTTTGGAAAGTTCTTCAATTTCATTTTCATATATTGATGCTCAAAAGGTTAAGAAAATCATGTGCAAAAGGCATTTTAAATTATGAATTGCATGTTTAAAAGAGGAATTTTTGTTTATTAGCTACTTGAGCATTACAATAGCAAAAAAGGTCTTTTGAAAACAGTGACATTTAATTTGACATATCTGGAAAAACTATTTAATGTAAAAAATATTTTTGAAAATAATTTTCTCTTATTCCTACATTCTTAATGCTAATATAAGATATTGCTCCTTCCAGTATCTAGAAATGTCATATATCACATTATTAACAATGAAGATGCAAAATGAACAAATATTTTTTAAAAATAAAAAATTAAAGGTGAATATTTAATGTATTGATATTGAAATTATAATATTTATTTTTGCTGCAGATTAATTTCTCTTTTTTAATTAGACCATATTCAAGAGGGGAGGTAAATTCAAATTAAAGCAACATTTTAGGGTTTAAAATTAACCCCTCAAATAATTGTCAGCATAAACCTCATTTGTGGGGGAACCAAATTGTCCCTACAACTGGGAAGAAGGAAAAGAGGGCTTCAAGAGAATGAGAAAAAGGATAAGAAACCACAGCCACTGACTTTAGAGTGAAGTTGTTCAGTTCAAAAACCTTACTACTTTCCATGACAAAAGGAAAGGCACATTCCTTTAGGTTCACCTTTAAGCCTAGTATGTGCCACAGCCAGTATGAACATAAACCACCAACAACATAAAATAAATTTCAATAAAAACCTCATTTTTCCCCTATGAAGGGAGACTAAGGAAGAGATTTCTGAAGTGTGCCTGGATAACTAGTGATACAGGCAGTACAGAATTTGGTTAGGATCGAACACAGCATTTGCTATCAATATTCACACAGCAATGCTTCAGACTCTGCACGTTGTTAAGCTAGAAGGAATGCTGTTTGCCAAAGTTACAATGCAACTGTAGTTTTGAAACGAGTGCATTTAAAAGTCAGACCACACAATCATCAGTGAATGGCTGAGGTTGAAAGAGACCACTGAAGGTCATCTGGTCCAACCCCCCTGCTCAAGCAGGGCCACGTAGAGCCGGTTGCCCAAGACCACACCCAGATGGCTTCTGAATATCTCCAAGGAGAGACACTCCACAACCTCCTTGGGCAACCTATGCCAGCGGTCACTCACCCTCACAGTAAACAACAGACCAGCACCTGCACAGACAAACAATACTTCCTTGCCCCACCCTTTACAGCTGTGGTGGACAGGTGAAAAAAAATAGCGCCCTTGTAAAATGTATTAGTTACTTGAAATATTCTGTATTACCACACGTCCCTGTTCATCCAGTTTAACCATGTTATAACCATGGAGAACATATCATCCTTTGGGAGGCATCAGTGGGCATGCATTTAATGCCATCACTGACCTGTGCCATTCTGTTGCATGCTTTTGTTTTGCCTCTCCATTTCTTTTGATCCTGATTTATACCCTTCAGATTTTCCTTGTGAGTTGCTTGGATATATTGAGGTTTTCACAATTCCAGTACTGATCTTTGACATGAAGGTAGATTCACCTTGCAAAATTCAGTCTTATAAAAGACTGATATCTGAATAGTTTCTTTAATGGCTCATCCGTTAGTAGATGAAAAGTTTTGGTCCTTGTTATTTTCTCTGTTATCACTTGTTTGTTAGATTTCTGTATCTGCATGTTTATCACTTCCTTGGTTACTTTTTATTTCTTTTATACTCTATAGTCCTTAACCAGGTAACTTAATGAAGCAGATGCTCTCATGTTCCAAATATTACAGATTTCATTCAGAAACACACCCAGCTTAAGAACAATTCCCTTAACTTTCCATCTGTAGTGACTCAAGAGACATGAGAATTGCAGCCAAAAAAACCCCAAAAAACCAAAAGTAATCAAAAAGTAACAAAACCCAGATGAGCGTAACATTTTTAAACTAGCAAACAGAATGGAAGGGATACCTGAAACCTGAGGTGACTTACAATGTTATTTCAGTGAGAATACTCTTTATAACACTGTTTTATTGCTGAATTGTAACTGATTTATGTTTATTTTGATTAATCAAGAGGAAAGTGTCAGATATCTCTAAAACCACGAAACAAATTTGTCAGCATAAATTCTATTCAGCACTAGAATAATGTGATAAACAATGAAAAAACCAACACACTCATTTTTGCAGAAGTAAGAAATAAATAGTAGTTCAGCATTTACCATGCAAGAGCTTGAAAAGAATTTGGGTTACTAGAGAATGTAGTTGCTAAAAAATGCAAATCAACCTCTCATTTTCTCAAAACAGATGAAATTTGTCTAAATTTTATACATGGCTGGTTTAGATGAGATCTCAGAAGGATTTTATCCATTATCCATTTATGATAAAATTACACTGTTGTCTCCATAAAATATACCCATTTCTAACATACTTTTGCTCTCATTAACACCTGACTATGAAACATTTTTCCTGTCAAATTTTAAGACTAAAAATTTTCTGCCATCTTCTTCTATATGATAAAAAAATACCTTCTGTTAAAGACATGGAGCCGCCTTCTCTATCTAGACGAAAACAGTAACAAGTATTCACAGAAAAGCATTAATCACACGAATTAATTTGGAAGGAGTTGATTTACAGCCTCTAACATGTGAACTGACACCATGTTAATGTACCACCTCACATGTTATCATACCAGTTCATGTCTGTCTGAACTGATAAGCTGCCAAGTAATAGTTCTTTTGTGTGATTAGCTTTTTGACACTATTTTTGCCATTTTTATCTGTTTTAGAATAGAGGGGATTGATGACTAAAATTTTCCCCAATCATAGGTGATTTAAGTATAAGTTCTTTCTAAAGATTAAGACAAAAGCATTTACTGGTCAGTTTGAAAGAAAAATTATGAAAACTATCACACTGATCCTTAGAAATTAGAAAAATAATATGGGCTTACAAATGTGTGGAGTTCCAGGTACGTGGACTTCCTCAGCTACTTGAAGCTTTAACAGGGTCTCTTCTTTTCACTAACAATCACTTTTAAAGACTATGACACTTAGTAAAAATGATCTTTTTTGGTAAAAACATCAAGGGGGAAAAAAAAAGCTTAAAAGGATCTGGAGGACGTCCAATCTACTGCTACTCTGCCTTAGCTGAACAATGATTTTGAAAGTTAATTTACATTCCAATAATTTTCACTTGGTACCAGAAAAGAGCTGGGTTTACAAGAGCACCCTCTTTATTACTCTCCTCTTCTACTGATTTATAACCTTCCTTCAGTGGACAGCAACGTGCCAGATATGATCATATCCAAGAGCCTGCAATGGCCAGCAGTCCATAATATACGAGTTGAGAAAGCCGACCAAGTTCACAAACCAGCTCCACCTAGTAAAATCCTTCCAGATGTTTGTGTAATTTGTAGAAAATTATTCCAAATGCTCCTCCAAATTTAAGCCAATTAATCATTTCTGTACTAGGATAGGAATGATTGTGATGGCCCAGAGGCCTTATGCCAAAGAAAAGCTTGGACTCAAACAGAGAAAATCACAACTCTTTCAAAAGTAATTACCAGCTACTGTGCAGTGCTAAAGCACTTCCCTTCTATTAATATCCAGAAAAGCTTCACTTTCCCAGACGTCTCACACAATTGCATCTTCTATATGCTCAGTATTGATTTCAGCTGCTCTGAAATCAAACACTCCTAACAACAATTGTTTCAACACATCATAAGGATGAAACAGATGAAAACAGAAGAACATGATAGTACTAGTCAAGATGAGAAAAATACATGAGTGTTATGTATGGATATCCCTGTCTTTTTTCCCCAATAATATTCTCTGAAAGACCAACCCTTAAAAGTTCTTAAAATAGTAAACCCCCTTCATAAGCTGAGAGGAGAGAGAAGCTGTTCCGAGCAAAGCAGAACACGTAGGTAAAAGTGCAGTTTTCAGTGGTTATTGCTCACTGGATTTGCATCATTTGAATCATTTGGGATTTTTTTTTTTTTTTTACCACCGCCTAACATATTTTAAAATGTTTGTATTTTGTACGTGGAAAATACAAGAGGCAAATTATATTCCTGTATGTGGTTGTGGTTACTCCTAATCTCAAGTGCAAATCACTAGCCTCTTCTTTCCAGTTTCTTTTTTTTTTTTAATAAATATTTTCCATTCCAACTAGAAGGCTTCTAGAAGTCCTGATCTTTTCTCTCTACGTGTTTATTTCCTGACATCCCTGTCTTACTGACCTTCAGTAAAATTTAAAAATAATAAATAGCAAGCCCGTACTAGAAAAACCTTCCCCCCCCCCCGCACGTAAATAATGTTTCAGGGTGAAAGAGCAACTTTTAAAAGAGCAAGCACAGGTTTGGTGAGATCCTGAGATAAACCTGCATTCATAATTTCTTTAAATAATTTCCTTCCTCATTCCCAAAATACCAAAAGATCTGGCTTCAGATCTGCTGCTGCTGTCCTTGCTAGAATCAGTGTTTCTCTGTCCAAGCTGCACTGACAGTGTGCCTATTTGCTTACAGTAAAGGACCGATCCTCTGTTTTCAGAAGTTTCATTTGATGCAGCATGCAATAATCACGGCAAGATAATCAAAGACATTACTAAAAAAGGTATCAGGGCAGTCAAGCTAAGAAAAAAATCAGCTATTTTTCCCCACAGTAATTATTTTATATTTTTTGTCTTTTAATACCAATACCTCTTTGCATGTCAAACAAAAATCAAAACCAGTTCTCTTGCAAGCTGCTTTCTACTTTTGTAGTTTTCTCCAAATTTAAAGAAGCAAACATGACTCCTGCATTTGTTCTTAAATACTAAAGTTTGAGAACTGCTATCCCTAGCTTGTGATCAATGCAAGTACATACCTGCCATCACCTAGTCTAAATTGCAAGGTTATAGTCTAATCAGGTTTACAAGCATCTAGCCTTATCTGACCCTCTTGATTACAAAACACTGTTTTGCTACAGCATTACAGTATTTCTCCTCTCCCAAAGGAACTTTTAATTGCTAAGTGGTTTCACTGGCCTTTTCTTTTAAGGTAGCAAGATTTGGCATTTTTCTTTTTCTTCATTATTGTAATTGTATGGAGACTGAGTTAGTTCTTTTGTCTAGATCTTTGAGGAAACTTTGAGTTACTGTCTGGCATTCTGATTTACCTGAACAACTAAGACACATTAATTTTTACTAAAGTGAATTGCCTTCGTATACCCCCGCTTCCTCTAAGGCTTTCCAGATGACGGCAACTAAAACCCCTACTTTTAAAACTAACCCAGGAAAACATACCATAAAATCTCATGTTATCTATTGTGTAATATTTACTATTATTATCTGTTTGTCTGTAGCATTTAGAAGCTCCAAAAAGGAATGAGAGCCATGCACAAAAGACAATCTGTTTTCCAAACAGCTTAAAATGCATATTTTGAATTTAATCAAATTTGGTATTTTAAACTCTTGGCACAGGCCACTGAGAATCTCACAAAAGCCAGAAATAAAACACGTCCCAGCAGGAGAAGAAAAGCAAACAAAAGGGAAGAAGCAAGGGAGCCTGAAGTAGTATTCACTAGACACTTAAGAGACTGAGCTATTAAAGGGAGGATAAGAGCAAGAAATCAGATTAAATGAAACAGAGAAGGAAGAATGCACAAGGCAGTGACAACTTCTTTAACTTTGAGAAACATTCAAACTCAATAAATCTGCTGTAACAGTATTAATTAAGAACAGATGGATAGGTAAAACTTGAAGGAAGGAAAGTTTTTGTGCATGCCATGATTCTCAGTCATTGTCCCCATTGTTACCTGAACTGGGAGACCTGTCAAAATATGCTGTGGCTCCCTTTTTCCCCCACCATATTTGAATAGAAACAGTGAAGTGGAGAGGAGCATAAGACTGCTGAGAGGTGGGTAGACATCTACACCTTGTCCTGGAATGAATCAGGCTCCTAGGTTCCCTAATGCACACTGGGCTAAATCGAAACAGGGCTTTACCCTTATAGATTTAAATGGTCTCACCTAATTTGTATCTGTCAATTTATGCCTGCTTGTAAGTTTTTCCAGGATCAGCAGCTTGGCTGTTGAGGATAGAGTGTGGAGTTATTACAAAGACAGATTGACTACTCAGGTGATCTGCACAGCTTACAGAGACTGTGGTCTTGGGGATGCAAGAGTTGAGAGACCCATGCACACATGACCATGCTCTGTTTTAAGTACTGGGCTACTGCACAATCTGAGTAAGTGATCTTGTTCACTGGCTCACTGTGCATGGGATTCTGAGACACCCTGCTGTGATGAGCCGTCATCTCAAAGTCCTTCAGTGGTACCTCAAAGATTGTTGTATTTTTCTTAAAATGAACATACCCTTCTAGTTACACGCTATTTTAGTTTTGTATGCTATGACTTGACTTTCATCTTCAAAGTTACTTCCAAGAAATAAAATACAACCTCATGTCAGGAGCAGAGATTTGACACTGTACAAGCAGCAGCAGTAGACATGGTAATATGCCTCCCACAATAGCATGAATAATTGAAATTGCCCTATGACACATCATGTGCCACTTGACTTCAGGCAGCCAGTTCCTTGATTATCAAATCATGACAATCAGTGCAAGGCCCATTCTTTTCTCTGGTGCGGTTTTACATCCTTTCAGACTCTTTTACTGTTGCATAAAATGATCACCGCTATAAAGATGAAATATACTTTCAAGACTTGGCCACTGCTGGCTTTGGCACTGCTATGTAACAAGCACAACTCATTTAGAAGGAATGATCCATTAGGAAGTAATGATAAATGTATGATATCTAAAAGAAAAACTGAGTGCAATCTTTTTCACACAGTTATACACACAGAAACTTTCCAAGACTTTAAAAAGAAAATACTACACCAATAATCCTTTCAAGTGGGGAAAAAAAAGGTGGGGGGGAAAAAAAAGGCGGGGGGGTTTAAGTCTAAATTCCATCTCTGCTATAGTGAGACTATAAAACAATCACAGAAAGTAGATTTTTCCCTCTCTGTTTCTTGTTTGTTTGTTTCTGGCTGCGTCTACATTCCTGTTCCAACTACTTGCCTTTGCTTCCTGCATCAGCTTGAGAGGAAAAGGAAAGAAAGGTGCTATGAATCATATTCAAATAACCCTCAGGCATTCAAAGCCTTGATAAGGTTAGCATAGTATATGTTGGCTACTCGGTAAAAAAGGCAAATTTGCTATAACCTGTAAGGCATTTAAGGAAAAAAGAAGGAAAAAAAAAAAAAACCACCCCACCAAACTCACAAAGATAACTTACATTTCAAGCAAAGTTTTCAGTCTATATGTGGGGATAACTGGCAGCTTTCTTATTTCAGACAGTGCAGAGTAACACACATGGAAGGGAGAAAACCTTATAGATGCATATCTGTGAAAGACAGAAGACCTTTAGAAAACACCACTAGCAGAAATAGTTTTGAGTTAGTATCAACAGAATTTTCAAATTTATGACCCTAGATTTCTCATAGTTCATTAATTATTTGATTATTCCCTTAAAATAGTCTCTAGGCTGAATATTGTTTACTTCTTAAAAACATAGGACCCATTCTCAAAAATCTAAAACTTGTGCTCAAATACTATTCACCTATTTTTCTGTCTGGACACTAAACAGTAAGGACACCTTGCTTGCCAAAATGGCTTCTGAAACTGTTTCACTTGATATAAGTACAAGTCTACGCAGTCTTATATTTAAACAATAACCTCAAGCATTATCATAAAACTATGAAATCCATCATTTAGTCATGAATTATTTGTACAAATAATGTATTAGATTTTTATTACGCAACATTTTTGTCTCCCTGGAGGCCAGACGGTTCAACCAGCTTTGGGAGAAAACACATACAGAGCATGTTTGCAAAAATGGAGTAACACATGTTCCAGATCCAGACAAAAAGCAGGTGTAAAACATTCTGCCTTCACAGGCTTGCCTGAACATATACACCTTCTTCCACCCCTTTCTCTTCCTCAGCCTCAAAGGACACTGGAATTCCTCTTCCTCTCACCCTCTCCTACAGATACACACATCAGCTTTCCTGTTATGAACAAAAAGTCCAGAAAATTCTTCTGTCTCTGTGAACCTTCAATATTACCGCAATACTAACTACCAGCTTAATTTTCTGCATTGTGATAGAGCTACAATATGACAGATCAAAAACTAGACTTCCAAGACAACTGTTCCCTCTATGATGCATCTGCATTGATGTGATTTCCACAGGAGGACTGTGCTGTATTTATTTTGTACTTCCAAGAATAATACAAATACTCTTGAAGTCTGGTCTAATTCTTCATTACAATATTTCTTGGAGTTTATGATTTAATATCATGTTTTGTTGTGATTTCAGGGAACGCTGGTCCCCATATATGTATCTAAATTCCTCGCTTCATTCATTTTACAGCCAACAGAACCTCAATTTTCAGAACATTTTCTTTCTTTGTTTTCCCTAATGATTTGAAAACGGTTCATTTTCTACTCTAATGTTTCACTGACGAAGCCTTTCATCTGCTTAAAGACCATACGAAAGGCCATATGAGGAGACAAAAAATCTTTCCTTTACCAATACACCTTTGACACTGATCAAAACAGATGCTTACAGAATACTAGAACAGCCCAAGTCAATTAATTTTGGCAAAGGAATTATCCCTATAGCAACAGTGTGTATTTTCCATCATTCTAATGAGCTCACATAACAGTAAAAAGCTCATATTTTCCAAGGAGAATTTTTTTTTTAAACTTAATTATTATTAGACCTTGATTTTTAAAAGGCATGCATATCAGCTGTGTCTTCTGATATTATTTACAATAGCATAAGCAAAATAGTGAAAGTACTCCATCCCCTGCCAAGGAGATTGTTATAACAGATCAGCAATTAGATAAGAAGAAATTTGGAACAGTCCAACATGCAAGGAAAGAGGACAATTCAGAGCACCATTTTAGCTATTTCCTGGAAAAAGGCTTCATGAAAGTTAATTGCGTGATATACTAAACTATATCATTTAGAAACACCTTAGGAACATCAGATATTGTAACCAAAAAACAAATTCATTTACATTTTGGCAAATAAGCCTTTGAAATGCTCTTTTCATTCTCTGTAGGGAGGTCCTACTGGGTAGGGAACACAAAGAATAGGAACATAAGGAACACATCCAATAATCCCTGTTGAAATAAGAGAATCATTTGTACTCCATGCTTTATTGTGATCAGCAGATAGAAAGCTATCAGGATGATACAATACAAAACATTTAAGACTGATCTTTAGTTCCTAAGATTTCAGCCTAACCCCGGTGATGATACTACTCTATAGAGATTTTAGAAATCTCAGGTAATTTTGAGATACACTATTAGAAGAAATGCTAAACCTGACCCATGTTATTTATTAATAAGGCAACACTGTTTTCTTCAGAGTAAGAAAAGTTAGGAAGTTATTAAAGTGGCAAGTGTTCTGTGGTAACCATATTTTTGTAACCTTTGCCTGTCACTATAATAATAGAAATATCCTTTCTTAAGAGATAAATGAAGCAGTGAGCTGTAATATATTTTCTTTTTTTTTTTTTTTGATCGTATAAAAACAGTGACCTATGAGGGCACTGCAAGCGCCTGCTTTTCTGTCTTCCACAACACAGGTATTACTTAGTTATAATTCTTCCCTGAGGCTGTTGGAAATTTCCCTGCTCTACCAGATTAAGAGCTCATTCAACAGAAGAAACAAGAGAAAAGACTGTAAGCACATCCAAAGTTTTTGTTGGGGTTCTTTTGATCTGATGATAAAAATGTTTCCCCTTATCTGTTTTGCACCCACATAGCCTCCCTGAGGCCATTTGCTAGGCTTTACAGCAAGAAGGCCATAGTCTCTGCAGAATCTAAAAATCTGCAAAAGTTTCAGCACACTCCAAAAACTTCAATTAGTATCCACTTTGACTAAAGCCTTATGCAAAATACTGGCGACTTTTAGGTCAAACAGGCAAACCCCCTTCTCTTCCTCAAGCCAAGGCAAATGCCTTATCCCTTAAGTTTAGGTGGGATGAGAAAGCAAGCAAGAACAGAGGGAACTGAATGAGCCTTTAGAACATAGGTTCATCAGTTCTACCTAACGCCAGCTGCATGCATCCAAGTTTGAATTCATGAGGAGTATATATCTGAGGAGTTCTTGTGACTCATTTTTTGCCATCAACTTCTGTAACCCCATACTTTAAATTCAATTCCTTGTTGACATAACCACATGACGCAGGATTTGCCATTCTGAGGGCATATTTATTTTTCCTTACTTGACTCTTCTTAACTACGTTTACTAGAATTTTGTAGGTCTCCTTAACGGATCTTTTTTTAACTAGCAATGGGTATATGTGCTGGTCTTGGTTGGGATAGAGTTAATTTTCTTCATAGCAGCTAGTATGGGGCTGTGTTTTGGATTTGTGCTGGAAACAGTGTTGATAATTCAGGGATGTTTTCGTTATTGCTGAGCAGTGCTTACGCCTTTTCTGCTTCTGACACCACCCCACCAGCGAGTAGGCTGGGGATGCACAAGGAGCTGGGAGGGGACACAGCTGGGACAGCTGACCCCAACTGACCAACGGGGTATTCCAGACCATATGACGTCATGCTCAGCATATAAAGCTGGGGGAAGAAGAAGGAAGGGGGGGCACGTTTGGAGTGATGGCATTTTGTCTTCCCAAGTAACCATTAGACATGATGGAGCCCTGCTTTCCTGGAGATGGCTGAACACCTGCCTGCCGATGGGGAGTTGTGAATGAATTCCTTGTTTTGCTTTACTTGTGTGCATGGCTTTTGCTTTACCTATTAAACTGTCTTTATCTCAACCCACAAGTTTTTTCACTTCTACTCTTCTGATTCTCTTCCCTATCCCACTGCGGGGGAATGAATGAGCAGCTGTGTGGTGCTTAGTTGCCAGCTGGGGTTAAACCATGACAAGTATATTAAAGAAACACCTTTCTTCTACAAGAGAGAAAAGAACAAAGGAGCAACATATACACATATATAGCACTGTCTATGTGTACATACGCATATAAATTGTGGTGTAAATTATAAGCTGTTTGATTATGAGCACAAGAAAGTTACAAGAAATCCTCAGCTTGCTGAGAGAGGAGTGGATTGTCCACAGAATGAGAATGCACAATACTTCTGTCAATCCCAGTAGTCAGTATTTCTTACCACAAAAATGTTAATAGTTTACCATGTTCATATACCATTTGTATTCTGATCTGCAGTAAGCAAGTAACAGCTCCAGAATCCAGCTAAGCTTTTGAACAGAAAAAATTGGCAATTAATCATTTACTCATTACTTAAGCAGTACAGACAAATACAGAAGCATTCAAGCTGCAATTTTACGGTCTTCGACACGAGATTCATGCCCCGTCATAGCATAAATTTGACCCATGTCAGACATATACATTGCATTTCTAATCATCAAAAGTGTACAACACTTACAACAACCTCAACTTTTTACAACATCTGTGCTTATAACAGTGTGATAAGCAAACCCCCATCCAGCAAAAAGACCACTGGTATAAACTTAATATGTTGGTATTTCTGGAAGTGTTTGAAACAGCAGCATATGGTTATACTAGATCAGAGTTTTATACCATTTTATTGTGTAAGGAATCCTAAAGCTGCAGGTGGTCTATAATGAACCTGCAGTCTCACAGTGTTGCAATCTACTTCACCCTGCCCAGAAGCTAGGCTAAACTGAATTTACTTAAGCTATCAAAAATAGACACATAGGTTAAAGAAAATTAACCTTTTTCTCTCCCGTGATTTTTCAGTACTACATGAGCCATGACTAGTTTGAACAACAACTCTTAGAAAGTAGGAGATACTTAGGTAAGTTCTCTGCAGGCATTATACTGTTAAACAATTTGTGTAATAATGTGATTTTTCACATCAACAATGGGACAAATTGTAGGATTTCTTTCTGAAGAAGGTAGAAGAATAGCCACTGAAAATCAGGCCAAAAGTTTAGAAGAGAGATCATACAAATAGCTCCAACCCTTGATACAACAGAAGCCTATACGAATGGTACGCTATTTAAGATTTTTTCAAAACTAATGACTTTCCATTTTAGTTCAAGCCATGGTACCATTATGTAAAGTCTGTTAGTGAACTGATTTGGTCTACTTTCATGAAAATCAGCAATTTAAAAAATAGCTTCTGTTCATTTAAGGTTACAAATTAGATATATAAGGCAGAACTTCATCTACCACTGAAGTGCAGCCATCTGTTTTATACTAGGCGTTTATACAGAACAGTTTGAAAAATGAAGAAAAATATTATAGTAAACTGAGAAGAAAAATACAGACGTCTTGAACAGAATGCTGAGAACAGCTTCCCTCAAGCAGTCAAGACCTGCACTTCCCAGAGCCCAAAGACCAATAGCTACAAACTTTGGACCCTAAAAATTGGGCACACAAGTCCATACTGAGACAACTAAATACATCACTGCATTTTTAAAGCTGTTGAGCATCATTTTTTTCAAGAGAAGACTGTATATGTCGGTTCCTAAATATGGACTTAAATCAGTTAACTTTGTTGCCCCCACTCTTTAAAGCTGCAACCTTGGTCTGCACTGGCCTTCACTGGGAGTATGGAAGTGTGTATGGTACAATGTACGTTGTCCTACCATTCAGTGGCTGTACTGGGTCTGGCTGAGGGGGAGCTGGTTTTCCCCATGCCAGCCTGCTGTGCTCTGTGTTGGTGGCTGGAGGTGACACCAGTGTTCGGCTGTGGCCGGGCGGTGCCTGCCCAGCCCCGGGGCTGCCTCTCCAACATTCCCCCCCCACCCCACCTTGGGCTAGGCGGGATCTTGGGAGGGGGTGGCCAAGAGAGCTGACCCAGGCTGACAGGGACTATTCCATACCGTGTGACCTCTGCTCAGGGATAA
>WAAD01011278.1:4733-18870 GCA_013389945.1 Fregata magnificens | reverse complement strand
CCGGGCAGGGGTGACCGGCGGGCTGCTGAGCAAAACGGACACCCCGCTGCTTGCCACCGCAGCTGCCCCGGTCGCCCCCCGGGCACCGAGGCCCACCTCCGCGGCGGGATGTGGCAGTGGGCACTCGAGGCCCGCTGGGGTCAGGAGTGCCGTTTTCCCTCTCTTCTGCCCCCCGCGCCCCGCGTGTATGTGGGTTTGCCGCTATTGGTATTTATTTTTTTTTCCAGTTGAAGTTTTTCAGAGAACAGGAAAAAATATTCAAACTTACTCTTGTTCACCAACGTTAAGGAATGATCGAAGCAAATCAATTAAGAGAGAGGAAGTAAGCTTAGATACAAGATCTTCTTTGGGAGTAGACAATTGCCTTCTG
Source organism: Fregata magnificens (assembly GCA_013389945.1). Classification (NCBI taxonomy): domain Eukaryota; kingdom Metazoa; phylum Chordata; class Aves; order Suliformes; family Fregatidae; genus Fregata; species Fregata magnificens. The sequence goes on along the minus strand of WAAD01011278.1, from coordinate 18,500 downwards.
CATTAGTCCCTTTATGCTGGGTTTGGGGATATTGCAAGCTGTAAAGCTTGTTTGAGGCCGCTGGGATCAATAAAAGCATTTAACTCAATAGCAAGCAGCATTTTGGAAAGTAGGGAGAAAGAGGCATCTTTTAGTTGGATGTCACTCTATTTATCCATGTGTTTTCTTGAGCTTTCAAACTCTCCTGGCACGTTGGGCAGGCAGATGGTGGGTTTCCAGGTTTCTGAACAGTGCATGAGCCCGTCCACCATCTCTGCTGTTTCTCTAGTGCAACGCAAAACGGTTTGCTGGGAATCTGTGCGATTCCTCTCCAAACTCTGTGCAGTTTCTCAGTGCAGTTGAGTTCAGGGCCATGATACCCCATTTTGGAAGAAAGCAAGCTGATTGCTGTAACTATGATGCACTGATAGGCTATTTGCAGCCGATATTGTAATTGAGTCTGCTAATGTGGAATTATGAAATTTGCCAGTGGGTAGGACTCTTTCTCCGTGCAGTTTAGAAGGTTTCTGGATAAGTGCTGTTTTCTAGATTTAGTAGTTGCAAATTTCCTTGTGTACAGAGCAAATTATATTGCAAGGCTTTTGTAATAATTTTCCATCAAACACATTTAAACCATTTTAAACTCCCAATAACTCAGGGAATTCAGGATCAAGAGAGCAACATTTCCTAGAAAAGGAATCTTAACCATGATCCTGGTACTCCTTTTTTTTTTTTTTTTCTCATGGGTAAAACTTCATGTTTATTTTTAACTGTCACAAATACAAGGTGTTGTTTGAAAAGCGTTAAACTTAGCAGGTATATAGAGATAATACTGACGTGTCACTGTGCATGATAAAGTAAAATATGGTGGGAATTAACTTGAAAAGTTTATGAAGGTTTTAACTGCAGCCCATAAATTAACCTTTTTTACAAAGATATGATGATATGTAGAAGATCTTACAATATATGTGACACTTAAAAAAATACTCCAATATTTGGAGCCCAAACATTTTTTCCCCAACTTGAAGACACAAGCTGAGGTCCTAGTCCTGGAAGTGCTTACTGTAAGTAATCTGAAGTAATTAATATTAGACCACTCCAGTGAATCATGAATTGCAGGAGCAAACTTTCTAGTTTACACAGGGCCTTCTGTAAAGGTAGTGAAAGATTTGCTCCTAACCTCTAGTGAAGCAGGAATGCGTAGCTCTGAAAGCTCAATTCTCCAATTCTCACTGAAGTTAGTAGCAAAAATGTTCTAGACGTGTGGGTATAAAATCAGTGCTGTGATTTTGTAGGGAAAAAAGTAATTTCCTTTCCACCACCACCTTTTTTTTTTTTCCATATTTGACCTTAAATGACTGCATAATTTGTTATTATAAGAGAAAAACCCTCTTAAGCTATCTATGCATCAGTAAAAGCATCTTGCTTGGTGTAGTAATGAGAAACGGGAGCCAGTAGCTCATCTGAATGTACAGAATATCATAAAATAAAACAGCCACTCCCTCTCTCACTTATTGCCACCTAAGGGAAATTTCACACATTGTGAATTCTGGGGTAGGAGACTACATAAAAATAACTTACATCATATTTTACAGGAGAGAACTCTTAGCAAAACTTAACAGAATTAGCCCCACACCAGCTCTGAAGTTCCAATTTACATGTATTTCACCTTCATGATATGAAGGAAGGAGGGGTTTGCAGAATTTGGCCTTATCACTGTGACTCAAATTCAGGCTCGTTCTGAGCCAGGCAACTGTCCAATTGGCTGTTGCAGAATGGTGCCAAACTTCCACACAGCACAGGATTTGAGGTTTGCTAAAGAGGCAGGGTTTCCTTTAGTGAAAATGAATTGATAGTAAATATATATATCTTTTTTTACTTTACTCAGATTCTTTTTCTGCAGCAAGAATTTCATTATTTTAGCACTGGAAAAGCTAGAGCATTTTTTGGTTATTCAGGTAACTTTATTCAGGGTTGGGCCTTTTCCAGCTGACAGCCCTGGGTAGTTTTGATAATTAAGTCAGGATGAGCAGGATTGAGCACTTAGTGGCCTGAAACCACAAATTGTTATATCACTTTAAATGAAAGTGGTTTAGTCCAGCATTCATTCCAGATCTTACTGGCTTACTGGTTAGTGTAAACTGGGGAGCCAACTAACTCCCAGTGTTCATACAGGAGCAGTATATTCAAGACATTAGACACATCTTCTTCATCACATTTTTTAAATGCTGGTTTTTAAATCTCTGTTCTTGTGGTTCACTGTTTTTCTTCTAATGAATTAGTTTTTGAGGCATCTTTGCCTGTCATTCCAGTAAGCACAGCTGTTTTATGCCCTGATATTAATTTTTTTTCTGAGTAAAGCCCCAATATACTCAATTCAGTTGAGCCCAACAAGTTTCAAAGTTAGCAATCTCTGCCAATTATATAGTGGCAAAGGCAAGAACATTTAGATTTTTGCAATGACCACCACATACCATATTTCTTTGTGGTAACAATACTATTATGAGGCACTTCATAACAGAAGAATTGGTCGTTAAAGTAGCTCTGGAAATGAAATTTCACCATTTGGGATCTTGGTTCTGTGGTACATTGGCTCTTCAAAACTGATTACATTAGGGAAACGTCTTTGCAGTTTTAATTTAACTTACTAAATCATTAACACAGGAAAAGAAAAAAAGCCCAGAAGATTAAGAAAGGCAGGTACCAGTTCTTACAACTATCAAATCAAAATTATTCTTTGTCAGTTTGCCATTTTTCCTAGCGAATATTTTGTTTATAAAAAGACATTTCTTTCTGAAATCATTACATCCTTCAAGCAGGGATTCATTTGAGGGTGCTTAAGGCTGTTCCGCGGTTGTGCAGTGTCTAATACAACTGGCCATGCTCCTCAGAGGTCCTTAGAGCAATGCTGTAACCAGTGTGGTCAGTAATAGTAAATAAAAGAACATGGTGATGTTAATACAACTCTGCAGTAAAAACTGGCTAATATAAATGTAAAGCCTTGTGTCTTATAGATGCTAAATTCCCACAAAATAGTTTTTCAACACTGCACTTATTCCTGTTTCTATGGCAAAATTGTTGCCAACTTCCACAGGAGAATTTGGTCTCTTCATTCAGTAAGTGCCTCAAAGAAAAAATAGGAATTAAGAATGAAATAGCATGACAAGTGGCAGCATTGCAATTAGCAGTACAAGTTGTATGCTGCAAGGACTGAGTCTGGATGGAAAAACACCTGAAAACTGAAAGTCTTGTACTGCAGGATGAAATGTTTGGCTGACTATTACAGTCACTAAAACAGTATGTTCATTCTTTAGAGTTTTATCTGCCTTCAACTATTTAGCAAGATAACTCTACGTTTCATATTTCAGAAAGTTTTTTTAGTTTTGATATACACTTGAATATACTGCTGGACCAAAGGCAGCTGTTGATCAAGCAGAGAATGCAAAAAGGTAACCAGTTAATGATCAATTAAGTATGGTGAGTTATCTGCACCAATTCTTAATCATGTCTTTTAGTCAGGTGGTGTTAATCTCAGTTGCCCTTTAGTTAATGGTTGTTTTATACTTTTTTTTTTTTTTAAATATTGTAAGATATTTCTTATTTGGGGATAAAAGTGAAAAAAGTCAGGGGAGGTACAGATTTTTGTGAATGTGGGGTCTAAAAGGAACAAATAATTAGTGATTCCAATTAGGTCAGTGAAACTCCCAGGTGCAGTAGAGTGGTAAATGCAATTATGAGGGCAACGTGAAAGAGAAAAAGGGAGGATGGAGGTGGTTCATGTCTACCTGTGATGTGACACAGAGCCTGTGACACCCTGATAACCCTCTCTGGTGTTGAAGCCCTTGTTTCATGGCACAGCCCAGCCTCGTGTGGGCTCATAAAGGGGATCACCACTGGTGAGAGGCCGCAGACCTCCTCTGGGAAAGGATGGTTTTCCACCTCTTTGGCAGAGGCTGAGGAGTCTTTGGCGGGGATGATTAGACAGGTACTCTCTTGCGAGGAGGGATGCTGAAAAAAGTTGTGGCGGAATAGTTCCCAAAGCATAGAGCTGCCTCAGATTCATGTCTGCACAGGAAGAGGCGCTGACCACAGAGAGAGCTGATCTCTCGATGATGGACAGAGATCAGGTGTCTCTGATGAACTTCCTCGTGCCTTTGTTAAAGTTGAAATGAAGTATTGGTAGTCGGTCTGCAAGCTTACAAGGGAGACCCGGGCTTGTGTTTCAGTCAAGGCTTTCTCCCTCTCTATGAAAGCTCCTCCAGAGCAGCGGCGGGGAGGCTGGGGCTGGGAGCTGAAACTTTCCTGTTCTCAGGAGCGTGGCTGCCCACCCTTGCCTTAATGCATCACTGTTCTTCCTCCCTCTCCCTGCACTGCTCAGGCCATGACCTGGAAGTCTCCAGATGTGGGAGAGCGTGACCCTGGCCGGCTCCTTGTCCTGAGTTCCTACAGTCCTCGGCCCTGCCTCCGGCATGGGCTGTTCTCGCTCTGGCGGTGCAGCCCCAGCTATGTGCAGGTTGCTGTGGCCAGCTTGGGTGAGGCTTCACCTGGGCCCCCCTCCATCTCCTCAGCTAGCACGGGATCAGTGCACTTGCTTCATGATGGGATGTAGGCCTCTGTCCAAGAAGCTGGGATGTGAGACTTAGCACATGGCTCCTGCTGTGTAAAGCCCGTGATGGGAAAGGGTCAGCGTGCTTCTGCAGGCATCCCACCTGAGCATGGGGCTTGTGAGGAGGCACAGGCTGGGGCCGTAATGCACTTGTGCCACGTGCTGCCCAGAGAGGAGCTGCAGCTCTGTGCTGGTGCCATGCTCAGTGTGCCTGAGAGCCTGCGCCATGGCCAAAGCTTGGGAGACAGTGAGGGATGCCCACGCTCGGGGAGCAAGGTTCAGTGGGGCAGCGTGTGTGCTGCAACAGCTACTTTTGGACACCTGGCTCTGTAATGGAGTACAGGCTGCAGAGCAGCATCTTGTGCCACGGCGGGTGGATGGGGAGAAGTGAGTGCTCCCGCGTGGGGTTCACAGGAAAATAGCTGCTGCTTATTGAGCAGAGGGATACATCGCAGATGCTATGCTTCTTCAGGGCATAGGCCTCAGTGCTACCAGAAGTCATCTGTGTCCTCTCAGAATTGCAGCCCAGGCCCTTTCTTAACAGCAGNTTTTTTTTTTTTTTTTTTTTTTTTTTTTTATTTGAGGGATGCAGGGTATCATTTCTAGCGTTCAGAAGATGCCTGGAGCAGTAGCTCCCCCTACTCTAAAAGTGATCAGCGGTTACAGCATTTACTTAGGATGTGACAGACCTGGTTTCTGATTCTCTCCATGCCTGAGGGGATGCAGCCATGTGTCCCTCCCCCAGCCAAGGCAGCGTCCCTAATCTTTGGGCTATAGGCTAGGTATGTATAGGGCTGGTGTGTGTGTGTGTGTGTGGTGGGGTGTTTCCATCCAGGGAAGAATGGAGAGAGGAAATGAGAGTATGACAGTTGAAACCTGTGTCATGGGAAGCAGGTTTGAGCCCATTTGGAGGATGGGTTTTGTCTGAGGTGTGTGGCCTGTCAGGAAGAGGCAGAGCTGCGGATGTTTGAGGAACTCCAGCCTAGAAAACAGGCCTCTCCAGAGGTCAGATGCCTCTGGGACTCGTCATCAGCTGAGCAAAGTTTTGGGCCTAAGTGCTTAAATGGCACCCAAGCGTCATGCTGGGCACCTCAGCCCCTTTTTGGAAGGCCGCCGTTGTGGAGGGTGTTTGCAGTGTGCTGACTGCCCACCAGAAGGGGCCCAGAGCCTCACTGGAGGAAAAATCTGGCCAGCTTCCATCTTCCTAGTGGTGTCAGAGTGGCGTGGCGGGGGTCACGCGAGGGAAAATGGGGACCCTATATCTCTGCCTCATTTAACGCGCTCACAGCTGTCAGATGCCTTGCCTGGTGTGTGGATGAGAATGAGAAATGGCTGACAGCTTGCCGGCCACGGCTCGGACTGCATAAGGCTTAAGGCAATGCCGCAGGCTGGGAGAAGCTGCCAGCAGCTAGGGCAGAGCTCGTGCCTGCCCTGCTCACCTGAGTGTCTGGAGGCTGCCAAGCTGGAAGCGTTACCGAGGCTTTGGCTGCTGCTAGGTGATCCCATGTCAACCGGTGGAAGGCAAGCTTCCCCACAACACTCCCCCATCATTTTCTGGTGAGACATTTGTTATTATCACTTTTGAATGAAGGCCTTGGTCTTGCGATCTGTGCCCCAGCACCTAGGTTCTTGCAATGGTCTCTGTGCTATAGCAAACACATCAGTCTCAGCTATGACTCGATCAGAGTGCCACCTCTACTCAGTAAGCAACATATCTCGCTGGGAACAAAAGACCAGTGTTCCCAGAGCTCTGCTAGCCACTGGTTGGTCTCCAGGTGGAGTTTTAAAGTATAGTTTTGACCTGAAGAGCATATATAGTCTGCCTATATGAGAACATGAGCATCTATCTGCACAATCTATCCATAGCTGCAACCTGCACTAGTAGGTGCTAAGTTGGAGCAGTCACAATATGAAAACAGAAAAGAACCACCTTCCAGCAAGTTTCTCCAAGTCTCTGCTTCTGAGTTTATTCTCTGGTCTTGTCTGTTCTCAATGTAGCCAGAATATGCTGACCTGCAGGACATGACCAAGTTTTTTGAGAGGGTGAGGAAGAGGAAGTTGCAGAGGAAGTGACATATATTTGAGAAAGATGGGCATGGATAAGGTTTTGAGCCCATCTTGGGGAAGCTATTTTCTAAGTTAGAGGTGAATCTTTCTTTATATGATTTTTAAAAATACAGTATTTATATCTGTTATAGCTGTAATCCCAGATTTTCCCTTCAAAGACTGTGAGTAACCATAGTGTTTCTACCTAGAGTACTAGCAGACGTGGTTTCTTTCTCCTGAGCTCGTCAGAAACTCCCTGTGATATTCATATCAGGGATACCACTATTTTATTGAGAGGTTCCCAAACTGTTGTACTTGCTATGCAACTGTTCAGTGCACTGTGTGAACAACTGGGCAGTTCCTATGCAAGATCTTGACCTTGCACAGAGCTCTAAGGTACTCTTACCTCTTCAGGTTAAGTTTGGTAATCCTTGCTGTATTCAGTTTTACAGAGTGAGTCAAACACCGGCAGCTTTAGAAAAGGAGAATTGTTTAAAAACACACTGAAAGTATAATTTCGATAACAATTGCAATTTGTAATACAACTGACTCCATGAATATTAGGAGAAATTTCTTGGCAATGGAGGGCTGTTATCAGAGAGTGCAAAAGATTCTCACCAGGGTTTTTAATGGGAACTGTTGCTTGGATCATTTAAAATGATGATTTAACAATCAATGGAAAGTAGTGGTGGGGAGTGTATGGTCAATACAAAGATTCAGCTGCACGGGGGAAGAAATGCTTTATTTTTGCCATTATTCATTCAAGACTAAGGCAACAAAAATAAGGAGTGGGATGGGCAGAATAGAAGAGCAACATCATTTTTTTTTCTGGAATAACGAGATTTTAAGGATTATCAGCTCATTCTGATCATATTTTTTATCAGCGTGTAATAGATATGATACAAAATAGTTCAGTTCCTCAAATGAGGAAATGACAGCAGTTTTCTTTCCTCTTCTCATTCTACCTTGATTAGGTACACTGCTCTGTCCTGATATGCAACATACACAGTGCAGGCTCATGGAGGTGCAACAGAGCTCTACAAAGGCAGCTTTTTGTCTTTTGTACCACACCCACAACACAAAGAGGTTGGGGCGTGGTTTGAAGATCTGATCCAGGATGTTTAAAAATACCATATGTCTAATGACTAAGCTAACCCTCTCCAAAGATATTTTGAAAGAATTTGTCCTATGCTTAATCACCAAAATGTTCTTTCTTCTTGTCCCTAACAAGATTCAAGGTTGTAAACAAAAAGTTAGGGATTTTGCCACAGGAAGGCTGTCTGTCTGAGGTTTGGAGACTCTGCCTGGTATAGCATTATATAGCAGAAGAGCAGAGAATGAGGCAATGTATACTTTTTTAAGGATCGAGTGAAACCCACCCAAGCTGCAAGGCTGTTATGGGCTTGATTGTGTTTTTCCTGCTCTTTAATATTAAATAACTTTGTAGCTGTTTCTTCTTTCAGCTAGTTTGTGTGCTCTCATTTGAAAGCAATATTTGCTTTTTAAAAAGTATTTACAGTGTTTTTATCATTTGTCAGTGTTCTGACACTATTAATTCTTTGTCATGATGCATTAGACTGCAAGTTTACTCAAATGTGCAGACTAACACGATGTATTTTAAATAAAACTACACAATCAAATATATTCTAGTTTCTCTATGACTTGAGGATCTACCAGAGACAGATGGTGACTTACTACTCTGACTTTCATACTGCTCAATTCCACTGGTTTGAATACAATTTGATGGGTATAAATCAGAATTTGACCCTGAAGTATCCCTTACCTGTCTGATGCAGTTGTATTTGTAGGAATGTATAATGTAAAACAAAGGTCCATGGAGACTTTTATTTCATTAAGCAAACCAGTATGCTGTTTCCCTCAAAAGCAGCATTTCTTTGCTTCTGTCTGGAGCAGGCAGCAATCATGCTTCAGCTCCATATAGCAGCAGCAGTTGCGCAATAAATCCTATATCTGGTGGGTCCCAATACAGGTAGGGAAACAGTAAGAAAGTCACAGAAAGAGAGAAGCCACACACCGTCATGACCAGCTACCATTATGCTTCATAGGTCTTCAGCAAACTGCTGCCTTCTGTGCTGGCAGTGAGGCCTGGCAAAAGCTTTTGCTCTTAGCAGGAGTGATAGAGCACTGACTCACCACCATTCCTGTTCCACTTTGGATGATCAGTTATAAACATGATCTTACACAATGCCTTGCTGGAAATGGCACCCACTGGATGTTCCTGAGGAAGAGACGACTGAGCACAAGAACTTGTGCTGCACTGAAGTGCCTTACAAAACTGAAAATAACATTTACATTGTTTCTTGTTGGAAATACCTGTAAAACTACAGTACATTTGCATTCTTAGCAGATACACAGGTTCTGTGCCTACATTTCTGTATGCTGAAGTTTTAGTAACAAAACCACTTTGCTTTAGTAGTGTTTTTTCTTTAAAAGAAAATAATACTATACTACAGTACTGTGTGCAAAATAGAAAGTAAAGTATGAAAGGTCTGTTGTAAAGACCCAGAATATCTTTGTAGGGAAACTACATTTACCTCAATAAAGGCCTCAATAAAGTTCCTAAAATATTCTTACAGAAGACAATTAGAGCTCTTCCACTATAAAATGATGGGCTCATATTATCATAGAATCATAGAATCATAGAACCATTAAGGTTGGAAAAGACCTCTAAGATCATCAAGTCCAACCATCAACTAACACCACCATGACTCCTAAACTAGCCCCTGGAGTGCCACGTCTATACCTTTTTTGAACGCCTCCAGGGTTGACGACTCCACCACCTCTCTGGGCAGCCTGTTCCAATGCCTAACCACTCTTTCGGTAAAGAAATTCTTCCTGATGTCCAATCCCCTGACGCAACTTGAGGCCATTCCCTCTCATCCTATCAATAGTTTCTTGGGAGAAGAGTCCAAGACCCGCTTCACTACAACCTCCTTTCAGGTAGTTGTAGAGAGAGAATGATAGAGTATAAGTCAAAGGTAAAGAATAGAAAGCCTGTTTATCACTTGAGCTACTCGAGTTTATCAGGCAGCAGGTGTAAAAGCAAACTATGTAACATTTTTTCAGGCAACATGTAATTAATAACTATGCTGTGCCCACTGTCCCATGATTTTATGGGTGCCGAGAGGTAAACAGATTCCAAAAGGAACAAAATCAGTTCATGCAGACCAATTTTGGTCTCTATAAGGATCTATCGGGGGGGGTGTCACTCTGTTTGTATCTTGTTTTTCTATGTTTTTCCCAGAGACAGGATAGAAGAACCTTGTCTGATGTAGTTCATAACATGGTCAGGACTCAGTCTTGTCTCTCTTAATGGCATGGAATTTCAATCTACTTACTTCAATGTCAGGATGATTAAGTCCTTGCTATTTTGTAGGCTTCAGCCTCTTTGTTAAAATAAAATTTTGACTCATTTGTACAGAAGTGTACAAATGACATTACCCTCTTGTCTTTCACTGGAGGTGATGGTTTTTGACATTTCCTTGAAGTTCTCCTCCTTGAAAGACTGGGATCTACCTTTTTTCAGCCCATATAATTCCAGTTTATTTGTTCCCAATAAGCGATACAAGTGTTAACAGAGATTAAACATTCTGTTGCAAATTGAATTTAATATTTCAGTGTAGTAATGTGTCTAAATCCTTTCAAATGAGTGATAGTATTGTAACATTATAAACAATCATCTTTATTATTATTGAAATATTTCCTTATGTGTATATCAAGTATCATTCTCATTTAATCATCCCTGAAATTTTAGTTTGAGCTTTCCCAGTCAAAAAGAATTTAGGGGTCAAAATTTGCTATAACCTCCCCTTCACAAACTCTGAACAGCTTTGCTACTCTTATTTCTAGTAGTCCATAAAAACAGCAGGTAACATTATTTTGTTGACTTGTCCTTTTGTTTTTTATTTCCAATCAAATGGTACTGGGTTTTCTGAAAACACTTCTTGTATAGTCAGTTACTTTTTGTTCATGACATGTCAGATATTAACAGTTCCACGCAGCTTTTTTAAACTACAAAGATTTGTCTACCTTGTATGAATTTTTCAAGTCCTACACTGTGTATGACTTATTAATGACTCTGCTCTTTGTATGCACAGAATGTACCCTCAGTGAAGGTCATTCCTAAGGAAATCCTATTTCAAAAGCTGTGATAAGGGCAACGCCTCCTTCTTATCATGCAGGATTTTGTCCAAATGTATGAACTTAAGTATGAACTGAATTGGCATAAGTTGATAGGATTCTGCAAATAGAAGAGTTTGGATGGGTTTTGTGACCAAAACAAATTAACTGGATTCGTCCAAGTCAAGCAAATGACTGGATCAAAAGTAATTCAGGGAAGAATGAAACCCAGGATGTGGGATCTGATCTCTTCACCATCATGGCACATATAATGCTACCTCCAGCCTGGAATTTTTCCGCACTAAATACAACAGTATGGTCTCATGCCCTGCAGCAATAAAACACTAGCACAAGAGACAATTTCAAATGAAAACTGCATTTTCCCTCCTATTCCCACTGGAGAAAAAAAAAATATTGAATTATGGCATTTAGAACCGAACTAGTAAAATCTTTACAAGAGGCCACTACCACTATAAACCACCCAGACTCTTTACAGATATACTAAGAACAATTCTGTGGCATTTATTTGAGTTCTTGTTTGTTACTGAACCTGGCCTTTTCAATAGATCCCTTTTTAATACCTGTCACAATTACCAGGATAATGGCATTTTCTCCTCATCCTGGTTTGCTCCTGCTGGAGGTGGATGTGGTCTCAGTCTACACGAGGAAGCTGAGCAGAGGTGCATTATGAACACACATGTCCTTTCTGATGTCGTGATAATGAGAGAGAGCAGCCAACCTAGGAGCAGGGACAGAATTCCTTAGGTGTTCCCTTTCTATATCAGCTCTCGATCAAGATTTCTCTAAAAGTAACCTGGTTCAGTACTTGCATTATTGTCTCCATGAATTTGTAACCGCTGGTCAGCCTTCTTAAAGAAGCATTTCTTTTGTAGCAGGACCGAAGCACTAGAGAAAAGAGATTATGGTATAGTCAACACCCTTTAAGTCTGACATTTCACCTAATAAAATGTCTCTATAGCAGACAATTTCCTCAAATGACCCCAAGCCATGTTATATTTCAATATGATTCTCTCAAGCTATTCCTTATTGTCTCGAAAAAGAGATTTTCCTTTTTTGCTCTTCTGGGCTTTGACACGTCTGGAATTGTTTTGTAGGAATCTGAAGAAAATATAAAATCTCCAAAACTAACAGTTTAGATACTGTCTTTTAACTATCATTAGATTTGTGTCATGTAATAGCTCATCTGATGGCACTGCTTCCTTTACTGTTCTTCTGTACAACCTTAGTTTAATAAGAACACCTAAGCCAATATGACCACAGAACAAACATTCCACTGACCTAATTGACACACATTCTTGATGAATTATTACAGGCTTGCTACCTTTGAATCCAATTATAATACAAACCCAAAAGTGTAGGCCAATATCTGCCCCTTATTGTGGGGTCCCAGTGAGTAACAGAAGCCATCCAAGTACATACTGAAGAACAGAACTACTCCAAAGTATGAATCTGTCTCAAAGATATAACATGAACAGCTAGTAGAAATGCTATCTCCATAAATCCTTTTCTTTCTTCTTCATTGCTCAATATTTTACTTTGCAAGTCCTCTCATTATTGGACTCTTTCATGAACTTGGAATTTATGCTTTTTCTTGTCCTCTGCTGAGAAGAAGAATATTGCACCATCGTAATGAAAAGATGTCTTAGGCAGTTTTCCTGAGTAATAATTTGGATGAATTTAAACGTTTCTTAGAAAATTTGTGGAGAATGCCAGGACATGGCAGGAATAAAATTGTTTTCAAAGAAAAGCACAAGAGAAACATCTATGTCTTTTGTTTTTAAATCTGTCAAGGTATTGGTGTTTCTTATACATTGTGAACATCACTGAGATTTGTTTATTCAGTGTTTCCCAAAAAGACCTGAGCACGTCTCTTTGTCTACCTATGGTACAATACCACTGACTCCAGCCACACACAATCAAGCCCCAAGTGAATAAAGCACTGGGAAAAGTAATTAAAGGTATATCACAGGGACCACACTTTATTAATCAGTAATACTTATGACTCTAAGTCAACGCTGCAGATTTTATTCACCCACTTGCTCTGTGCAGGTTTCTTTTTTTTTCTGACAAGGTTATAAAACACCACTAGATTTTTTTATTAGCGTTAATCACAATGGTAAAGGGCAGTCAAGTATGGTAAATTTTAGTGACAGCTGTATGAAGCTGGGTTAAGATGAGTACTATTCAAACATTATTTGCAAAATTATTTTCTCAAGGATTTTTCTCTGCCTTTTAATGCATATGTTAGTTGTGAATGCATTGTCTGGTTCCCTTTGAGAGATGGTCAGTTAATATTCCTCTTCCATACTTTTTGTGCTATTTTTTTATCAAATAGATTGATTATTCAGTATTAATTTTCTTCTGTTACTTAGTGTGTTCTGCCTTTTTTGTATGAAAATCAGAATCTGAATTCATCATATGCTACAGAGAAAGGATATGATGCTTTCTCCGTATGCTACTGGAGAAGCAGTTTCAGATGGCTTCAGCAAATGCTAGTGAGATTCAGGAGTGACTGGCACCAATGTGTCACAGCCTGGCAGGGACACAGCTTAGTCCTTCTGGTTTTCTTTAAGTAGCTGCATGGTTCCTCTTGTGTTTTGCAAAATACAGTGAAGAGGTTGTCTTTTTTTCAGATAAATAAATTATCCTACACTTAATGATGTAAGTTAGTGTCCACTGGACAGCTTCTTGGTCCCAGCCTGGCCCCTCCCAAAAGATACCACCTCACTTCAACATAAACCTAGGACCCTTCTCTTGTCATCTCCTAACACCCCAGTTTTAACTGGCCTCCCTTGACTCCTCTCCTGGATGGTTTTGATAAGATATGTAACTTTCAGATGGCTAATGCATAATGAGAGATGAAGCTTGCCTCTGGAGGCTCATGGAAATTACAGAACCTCAGTGTTAGCTGAGGCAACTGTTTTCTGGCTTCTAACTATTTAAGAATATGACCCAAGTATGGCTTGAGTATAGCT
>WAAD01011276.1:101986-337626 GCA_013389945.1 Fregata magnificens | reverse complement strand
TGTGATTTCAATGTTATTTAATACTGCCTAATATTAAAACAAATTTTAAACTGGCAATTAAGAAAACTATGTTAGTTTTGAAGACTTAGTATAATTTATCTGTTAGATTAGGGAGGCCTTACAGACTGACTTCACTTAAAGAGGATGTGTCACTTATTGTCAGTGTGGTATGGACTTTATTTGCTTAAATACCTTCATTTGTAAAGTATGTCTCACTTGAAATTGCTTTGTATACATTTTGTAAAAATATTTATAAAATGTTTTGTAAAAAAAAAAAGTATAACAAATTGCAGTTTATTTTGTTATGTTGGATAAATACTGTTAAAAGACACAAGTCAGTAAATATATTGTTAATCCATGGATAGGAAATGTTCAGTTGGAGATTACAAATTGAAACAACCATTGCAATACAGCCAAAGATTTGGGAAAAAATAACTATCTGTGATTGTCTTGATTTAACCAAGTTGAATATTTACATTTCCAGGAGAGGATTGTTCTCAGTTTTAAGTAATATGGTTGCAAAATATTCTTACTCCTGTGCTTTTTATAATGCAGCCGTGTTACAAAATACTTAATAGGCCAACTTTCCATACTGTTTATGAATCTTTCTGAACATACACTATTAGGACTTGGTTCATGTGGCATTATAACTACATGTAGTAATGTTGATCTCCAAATAACAAGATTGCCAACGGTCCTGCTCTGTTGTCTTTAGAAATCTTGCCATAGTGAGGTTGCTGAGACACGCTCTCCTTCTCCAGCATGTTTTCACAAGGTAGAGGCATCATCTTCCTGATACATCAGGGAGATAGAAGAAAAGAGAGGGATTTTGTGACTCGGCTCCCACCTCATCCATGCTGCAGGTTTCCAAGTTGTGCCAGTTCTGTTTGGTTATAGATACCTCTGTTTGCAGTATTTCCCATTCCTTCCTTTTGGCTGTGAGAAGAGATTACAGTTGCTGGTGATGTAATGCTTCTTCCTACTTTTAGAGGGGTGATGAATCTTTTCTTACTGTGATTGAATTTTTCAGAAAGTATGCTGAGATTCTGATCTAGTAAAGCTCTTATGCTTGGAACTGCAACACTTTATTTTTGGAGGCTATGAAACGAAGGATTGGTGAAGTGCACTGCCTCTCAAGTTGGAGTAGGGCCTGCAGTGTTGAAAGGTAGAAATCTTCATGGTTAGTATTCATTATTTTGTCAATGAGACAAAATAAACGTGCATTTTGAATGCTTGTCACATGGATTCAGACAGTAACAACATTAATAAAATCAGTTACGTATTATTTTAATCTCTGTTTGGGTTAGGATGGCTAAGCATCCTGGAATTTTTATCATATCCCTGTAGAATTATGAGGCAAAATTGTTGGGTTGGGAAGCATTTGATGCACAGTTTACTGCGCAGCTGTCTTCAGAACATCTTTTCGTTACAAGAAAGTGGTGTATTTTTTTAATTGCCTTTCAGTAGCATTTTTATGGTGGGGTTTGTTATGTTTATTCCAACATTCAGGGCAGAATTTCTGAAGATTGGGGCATGCATGTTAATGCATAACTTATTTAAGAAAGTCAGAACATCTTTCATTTTGAGGATCCGTACAAAGGAAAAAAAAAATTGCCAGAATAAGCTTGGCACAAGGAAAGGTATGTAAGTAATTTTAAGCCTTAGAGAAATTCCTCTCTTCTTCAGGAAGTGTTTTCTTCATAAGCCTTTGAATTTTTCCTTTAGAATTGTACGCTCTTTTTCTTGGGGTTTTCACAATGATGTGTTTGTCAGACAGCTTCAAGAAATGCAAGAAATTGTCTTCATGACTTGGGGGTCACCTGTCACTTGGGTTAAAGTCATTGCAGAAAATAAGTTCTGGTGAAGATCTGAAGAGCAGCAGCTCTGGTGCACAGATACAATACATTGTACACAGATTTCATATTGCAGTAGTGGTGGGTACACTGAATTATTTGTTTATAATTTATGGATTGGCATTTGTCTTTCTGTACTACTAGTCTTGCAACTAGTCATTGTACTGGAAATTGAAAAAAACGTATCCATAATAACTAGTTGCAATAGGTAAATACCAAGTGAAGTTGTGCAGGTTTGCTGTACTAGGGAAGAAAAAGGTGAAAGGACACAAAGTGTCCAGCTGAACCAGTATTTTTGGTGTGAAAGCAAAAACCTCTAAAGTTGCCCTTTTGTGTGCTGAGCATAAAACCCTGCTTCATTTTTTTCTAGACTTGGTATCATACAGTTTTGTGGGGAAAAATGTTTTAAAAATGGAGGAAGAGCTAAATCGGAATGTAAGGCTCTTCTGTAGTATACTCTTCGCTTGGCCTCATATTCTAGCTTTGGTTTAGGTGGGTGCTGTTGTTTCTGCAGGTCATTAGCCTTCTGGAATGTAACGCTCAGTCTTCATTGCTGCTTTTGTGCTGCAGGATATCTTGGAGGAATGTCTTCCAATTTTTTTGATTTTTTTTTCCTTTTTTTTTCTTGAAAAGGAAGTCATAGAATCATTTGTGTTGGAAAAGACCATTAAGATCATTGAGTCCAACTGTTAACCTAACACTACGAAGTCAAATGAGGTGTTCTCATTTGAGGTAAATTGTTGCAACTATGTTAATGAAACAACAGCAATTTTAAAATTCAGTGCTTTGAAGGGGAAGCAAGGTTGGTTAGTCCATCCTTATACATCTAGACAGCTTTTAATGTTTCAGTTAGCTTTTACGTCTGCATAGCTTTTCATTACATAGTGTAGTCATACCACAGGCCAAATTTTCAAAATTATCCTAAACTCTTGGCTATACAAGTTCCTTACTGTCATGTGTTTATTACAACTTGTGAAGATAGTGATGTTTCATTCTGATTTATTTACCAAAACAGGCTTGTCCTGATAGAGCTCCACGGTCTCTGCACACCACTGAGGTGGAAGTAATGTAGACCTAACTCTGACATTCCTTTCTAGACACCTGGCACGTAGGGCCTGATCCACAGTCTGTTGAATCAGTGGAAAGGTGATTTTCAATTAAGGATTATGGTGGTAATACTTCTCTTTAAAAAGTAAAAATTAAAAAAGCATGAAATTTAATTGATATAATATCCTTGGGTGGAAGGTGATGCAAGGACTCTCAGATTCTACAGCGATGACCGTCTCTGCCCTTAGGTAGGTAGCATTATATAATTAATGGTGTTATTTTGGGTGGTGATTGAATAAAATGTTTTCTTATAAGAAGGCTGCTAATTTTTTCCTCTAAACATTATGCACTTTCAATAATCACTGGACAGTTCTGAAAATACAAAGCTCTACTCTCTCCTGTGAACCTTGACTGCAAATGTTCATAGTGAGATGCGAAACTGTGCACGAGTCATGGTGAGAAATTATTGCAAGTAGTTAATGTCAGGTAAGTGGTACAGTGGCTGGAATTACAAAAGTGAGCTGAAATAGCTGACATTTATATGAGGCTAAAATCCTGTCTGGATTATTGTGATTGAAACTAAAGTTCAGCAGCTGAAATTAAATTCAGAAATTACAGATTGTGAAGTTTAATTGGAGAAGTACAAGGTTGAAATCATTACCGTAATGCATGTCATTCCTGAGCTGTGTCTCAGCAATTGGATTCTCATCGACTTCAAGCTTTGGGAATTACTTCAGAGATACTAAAAACTGACAGCTTTTTGAAATTATTAGATCATGCATAAAAGACACTGGAAAAAGGCGCTTGTTTTTTAAACTTTTTGTACAACTTCTAAAGCTGTAATCACAAATTATGCTATTATTTTTGTGAGTGAATTCCATTTGCTGACAAGTCAGGCAGCTAATAGGCTTTGAGAGCACTGCATGCAGCATGTACTTGTTTGCATACAGAAAAACTCAGTTAAAGAAAATTTGGCCCCATTTGGCTTCAGTGATTATTGTTGGAAGTCAAGTGGCTAATACTATAAATACGGGTATTTAGATGCTTTTTTTACACTGCAGCATTCAGCCACCGGGCCAGCACTGACAAAATACGTATATAAATGTCCGTTTTGTTCTCTCTAGAGTACTTCAAGTGATGTAAATAAGAATATTTCTGCACTATTATTGAATTTGAATAACTTCTAAAATTCAGTTTGAAGCTGATTTAATCTCAGATTAGAACTTCTCCTTCCAAAGTGCAATAATACACTGAAACTGTATTTCAATTGTCTAACATGTTTTAGGCTCTTTTTTTTAGCCACACTGTGGTTGATGTGTGTGTGTGGTGCATATCCTTTAAGTGAGCAGCAGCAGAGAGTGACGCTGTTGGAAACCTCCTGTAGTTCATTTCACAGCCTGCTATTGCTAGGTATATCTGAGGCTGATAAATGGCAAACAGAATAAAAATGCATGTGGTTAATATTACTAAGGTTGAACAATTCAATTTCACCTTGCTTTCAAAGTAAAATTAATCAGGGAATAGGGGATTTGGAAGGCCCCTATTAACAGGGGCCAGTAACAGACCAGTCTGCTACGCCTGTGAAGGGTTGGATACCGAGTGCTCAGGAACAGGGACTCGGAAACCTATGTGTACGGAGAAGGAAATTCAGATGAAGCTGAAGGAGACGAGGCTCCAGGGTTTGGAAGAGATGAGCAGGAAAGTAGGTAGGTGTGTGGCAGGGATGGATTTTGTGGGGACCTTTGAGATTTGAATGACTAAATTTGATATTAAAAACACAGGATGCATTGTACACACAGGAAGTTGTACAGGATTGTATCCATTTCTGTATTAGATCACATAATTAACATTTTAAAAAATTATTAAACTTACTGTCTTTTTTTCCCCCCTTGCACCTCTGAAAATATCTGGATGATACTGGGTGAAGAATGCGTTTAACAACATAGTGAATATTCTGCTTGGATGTAGATTTGTATGTCTTACTGTTGCAAGGATGGGCTCAACACACAGTTTGAAAGCTGGTTGTGAAAGAATATAGCTAATATGCAAGGTCTGGTTTTAAATTGAGCAACAACATTAACAAAAATAGTAAACTCCAAAATATTGAGGAATTGGGAAGTGTTTTCATGATGCTGAATGAGAATAATTGGGAACATATTACTTACCAAGAGGTAAGGAAGGTGTGGAATCTATTTGCTGCTATGCTGGTTTTTTTCTGAGGTTAATTTTCCTCATTGATAGAAAAGAGGAGATTTTGAGTTTTTAGTGAAAACGTATACAACTTTATGACACCCGTGATAATTAGTGTTCAATTTATGAGAATGCATTATGTTACTCTTGCCTATTAAGGAGGGCAGTTTTAATTGTGCCAACCAGCCTGAGAGTTAAAACTTTCCCAAGGAGTTGAAGACCTGCTTTTTCTAAAGTTGAATTACACCACATTTGATTTGTCAAAGCCAAAAGAGAGCTGCCACTCTGCTCTGATTTTTTTTTGTTGTTGTTGTTTTCTCCTTTGGCAATCAAATTTGAAGCCCCTAAGTAAATAAGCGTTCTCAGATACTTCTAGCCTTAAGACACTTTGACCTGTTCCTGCAGCAGTGTTCTGTCAGAGACTGCCTGGTTTATTTCAGAGTCAATGTGATCAAGCAGGATCCTGCAAATAATCATAACTGTTTGTCTGTACTCCCATTTTCCTTAAGTGAGGTATAATAACTTTTGGGGGAATTTAGTTTTATGTCTTTAATTTGTAAACTCTCTAGCTAAGAGACCCCCTTTGCTATTTGCATGCAGATGTGTTTAGCACATTTACCCCAGGCAAGGTGAAGGTATTTTCTTTCTTACCTGGCTAGCTTAGTAGAAAAAAATAGTAATCTAGATACCAGGGCAAGATTATTGGTGACGGTGAAAACTGGAAATTTGGTTCCCCCCCCCCGCCCCCATCTGCCATGCTTTTTCAGACCTGAAGGTACTAATAACAGTTTTATGGCTACAACTCTGATACCAGGGTCCAGGCATGGAAAGAATGCGAGACTGAACATTGGAGTTAACCATGCCACGAATGGTGAGACCAGGTTAAAGGAGCCTCAAAACGTTATAGGCAAATAGGGTTCTGTTTGTCTGTACTGCAATCCAAAGGCAATATTTGACTTGCAATCCAGTTTTGTTGCGTGTATGGAGAGGAGGAGGAGGAGGAGGAGAAGGAGCAGACAAAAATTGTTAAAGGTCTGTTGTTTATAACAACCAAAAAAATGAGGATTTTTGCTTGCTTCCTGCTTCTCCTCCTTGACTTGACAAGGCTGCAGGAGCTTTGGCATTGATGAGTTGGCTTAGTCTTCTGTAAAAGGTTTAAAAAAAGAAGAGGGAGGGTGGGCAGCCAAATACTCAGCTCTGTGTGTGTGTCCATTCCAGGGGTAGTTCAGTAACATCAGGTTCTGTGCAAATAAACAGTAGGTTTCAATTGTCTGCTGCTAATTATCACCCAAATTTGATTTGCACGCTCTTCAAAGGGACTCATATCTTTCCATTTAGTTATTTGTTTCAGTGTGATGAATCTTTAATTCAAACCAAACGTGGGTCAGTTTCCCACTGGAAAAAAAAAAAAAGTGAGGAATGTGTTTATCCGCGGTCATATCAGTGTCTCTTTTTGGTTTTATATATGTGGTGACTCATGGCCTCGGTGGGGAGGTGAATTTGTGTCGATCCGTGAATTGGCTTTGCCTGTTTGGCAAGTTTGTAAAGAGTTTGGTCAGTTGTAGAAGGGCTTAAATAATTGTGCCTAATGGGATGGTTCTGGTGGGCTTTGAGTAACAAGAGGAAGCTTTAAAGTTACACAGATGTAACAACATCTCATTCTGAGTACTTTTTTCCCCCAGATGTTATTTTCCCTTGTGCAACATCAGGTCAGTCGGTCCTTTGCATGCACATTTTTTTCTGCTCCAGTAATCTTCTTTTTAATCTTTATAGGCCGGGTATTTTTTCCTCTCTCTGTAGGGATGCAGCCTAAATTCTCTGAGGGCATTGAAATAATGGTTGCATGCCTTTCCTCCACCAAAAACATCAACTACAAAATATAAGCCTATAATGAGAAAATAAGGCAATTTAAGAAACGTCTGATGCAGTGGTTGACTAAGTAGATGTTGAGCACTACCTTAGAAATCTCACAGTGCTGTGTCATCTGGACATTGTCCTGGGCAACTGGCTCTAGGTGACCCTGCTTGAGCAGGGGCATTGGACAAGATGACCTACAATGGTCCCTTCCAACCTCACCCATTCTGCAATTCTGTGCCAATAGTATTTAGCAAAAATTGTGAAGAAATGAGTACTAAATGTAACTTTGGTTTCACTGACTGCAGTTTTGAATTGAACTTTTGGGGGTCACACAGATGATGGGGTGTATTGAAAAATACATTGCTTTCAGTTCTTCATGACCTAGAAAGAGAATATATTGTCAAAAACATATTAAAAGATTGTTACCAGTCAAACGCTTAGTATTTTAGAAAAAACAGTTACGGATGCCTGTATGACTATCCTGCTTAAGGGAGCATATTTTTAATTTTTGTGCTCTCATAGATTAAGTGCTGAGAACATGTTAGCACTGTCCTGTGCATGTGTCATACAGTGCCTTCACGTGCTTACACACACTCACCACATTCCGACCTTTTGGACCTGCAGTTATCCTTGGTTGTCAGACAGCTTTTTAATTACACGACTGCCTGCTCTTCTTCCAAGGATGCCTGTCTCAGTGCACAGAACAGCATGGGTACTTTCGCCAATGACACAAAATCAGGAGGAGCTGTGGACACTCTCGAGGGCAGAGAGGCCCTGCAGAGAGATCTGGACAACTTAGAGAGCTGGGCAATCACCAACCGTATGAAGTTTAACAAGGGCAAGTGCCAGGTTTTGCACCTGGGACATGGCAACCCTGGATGTACTTACAGACTGGGGAACGAGAGGCTGGAGAGCAGCCCCGCAGAGGAGGATCTGGGGGCTCTGGTCAACAGCAAGCTAAACATGAGCCAGCAGCGTGCCCTGGCAGCCAAGAAGGCGAACCGTGTCCTGGGGTGCATCAAGCACTGCGTTGCTAGCCAGTCGAGGGAGGTGATTGTCCCGCTCTGCTCTGCGCTGGTGCGGCCTCACCTTGAGTACTGGGTGCAGTTTTGGGCACCACAGTATAAAAAGGATACGAAGCTACTAGAGTGTCCAGAGGAGGGCCATGAGGATGGTGAAGGGTTTAGAGGGGAAGCCATATGAGGAGTGGCTGAAGTCACTTGGTCTGTTCAGCCTGGAGAAGAGGAGACTGAGGGGAGACCTCATCGCAGTCTACAGCTTCCTCACAAGGGGAAGAGGAGGGGCAGGTGCCGATCTCTTCTCCCTAGTGACCAGTGATAGGACCCGAGGGAATGGCAGGAAGATATGCCAGGGGAGGTTTAGGTTGGATATTAGGAAAAGGTTCTTCACCCAGAGGGTGGTGGAGCACTGAAACAGGCTCCCCAGGGAGGCAGTCATGGCGCCGAGCCTGACAGTAGTCAAGAAGCATTTGGACAGTGCTCTCAAACACATGGTGTGAATTTTGAGGTTGTCCTGTACAGGGTCAGGAGTTGGACTCGATGATCCTTGTGGGTCCCTTCCAACTCAGGATATTCTATGATTCTACTTTGTACTGTAGTCAGGTCCATCTAAAGGCTTTTCTGTGTGCTATGTAAAAGTTGCACCAAGCCTAAGGAGGTCAAAGCCCCATCTGAACAGCATCTCCATTTCCTAGGTAAGAGTCTGTCCCCTAGCGAAATGCTTAGTATTGATTCTCACTTCCTCAGCCTCCTCCAAGAGTCAGACTTCCTCCTGTGATTGACTCCGCTGGGAAGAGAGCACCAATCTCCCAGATCCTTGGGTACTCCCAGTACCAGTCTTTGTGAACCCAAAATAGCAACTGGCAGTAAAATAGCAGAGCTTTGGCAGAGCTGGCTCTTGAGTATTTCCCAAACGCCACAGTTACTGATCCTCTGTTGGGGAGTCTGCTATACGCTATAGCTCGTAACTCCAGGCAGTCATAAAGCGTTTGCTGGATGGAGGGAATGCTCTTCATTTTAACAGGCCTTGTCTGTTTTCACCATTAAAAATATTTTATGCCCATCCTCATCCACAGTCTCTGTCAGTTATCTAGTCTATCATCTGCGCCTGCAGTAGCTGCCAGCTTCCCCCTTGAGAACAGTCTTGATCTCTTCAGCTCATGGTGAGAGTGGCGCTGGCAACTGCTCTCTGAGCACAGATGGCAGACTTAGAAGGTCCTTGTTCAGACATTTGAGCCTCTGCTTTTTCTGCACCTTGAAATCAGTCTTTGTGGTAAAAATTTATTATTTATTTAGTGCCTTTGTGCTGTAATGGATCCAGCCAAAGAGCAATCTGCCATCCAGCTGGCTAGGCACTTAACAGCCACAGCAGGGAAAAGGGTAAGTCTAATCAGTGAACTGCTGCCTGTAAAGGTGGTACTGAAATTGTCAGCTAGCCCTGGTAATTGGTAACAGCTATGTACGGTTGCATGTAGTTTTGGTACAGATTCTTGCAAAAAAATTGTATTAAAGACCGCAAATTCCTGTTTCCTCTTGTGCATGTAGGAACGTATAGACCTTCCAGGGTCAGGGTCCTGACAAACCATGGGCGTGTGGTGCTGGTTCAGTGCAGGTGTTAGAGCCTGCCTTAGTTGTTGGGATGCCTGACTGCACTGAGCCTGATGCAGGGGTCTGGCCTCCTTTATCCTCAGCCAGGTGAGTGGGTTTAGCCTTAATTCGCTTGTACCTCTGGATAACAAGTATTTGGGAGTGTTTTTTATTAATTTTTATTTTCCCAAGAGAAGGAAGAAGGAATTGGGAGCAAGTAAACACTAGAATCTGGGTGAGAGCTAAAATTTGCTCTGCAGACCCATTTTTTCTGCATTTTGCCTTCTTTTCAGAAAGAAATGGTGTGTATAGCTTCTGTAAGCAGACAGACACAATAGTACTGCAAAGTGTGAATTTCTCCCAGCTGTCTTAATGGGGTGTTGATTTTAAAACCTAATTTCACTGCTGCTTGCTATGCAATTAACACCCAGTTAATACATTTGGTTAGTTCAGCTGTGTGGTACCATACTTTGCGTTGGGGTGGGTGTCAATATGGACACTTTAATGAAAATATCTGTTTAAAATAGAGTAGTCAAAGAGCAAACAAAATCTGAGGCTATGGAAGCAGGAATAAGCCAGGAGAAGCTGGTAATATTGAAATTCTATTAAAATTGAGTAAGGTGTTAATTTCTGTTATGCCCAAAAAAACCTATGGCAAAAATGGAGAGAGTTGAGAGACGGGAAATTAAACAATGAAATCAAGTAGAAGGGAGCCTGACAAAATAGTGGCTGACACAGAGAAGGGGAATTGGATACCTCCATGTAAACTTGAAATGCAGGAGAACAGGACAGCTAATGAAACAAAGATAAGCATCAAGTGAGGTCAAAAAACTTCTATTAAGAATATAACTGTTCCAGAATCCTAACAGAATAGTAATTACTGCCTTGTGTAAGAGCAATGGAATTTAGTGGTACGAGGTTTTGAAACCTAAAGCACAGTGAGATGAAAAAAATCGCCTGGATTGAGGACACTCTCTGCACTTCTTAGTAAGAAAACACTATTTGGAAGAGTTGCAACTTTCAAGGTAGTTTAAGATCTGACCGCTTCTCAGCAGCGGTCTCTAAGTTGCTTCTCTGAATCTCTTATAGATTTAATGATGTTCTATAGTAATAAAACAAAAACAGGGTTTTTAACCACTTAGGATAGATCAGGTGGAACAGGAAACTATTTCCAAAACTTCTGGAGCTTTCTGGGCTGAGGAAGGGATATTTCTCTGGATTTAAGATTTTTGTATTTTATCAATTGTTGGTGACTGCAGTTTGCACATCAGTTTCATGATTCTCCACGAGGTGGAGGAAGCAGCTTATGCTTCGGCGTGTGCCGGGGCGCAGGCTCGGGTGTGGGGAAGCAGCTGTGCAGCTGTGCAGGGCTCCTGCTTCCCTCCTCTCCCAGCCGCCAGCCCCCACACTTCCCAGCCTGTCGGACTGCACGGAGGGAGACTGCAAGAACAGGCTCTGAAGGTTTCTTGCTGGTTTGCTTCTTTTAAAAACGATAACAGGAATTTCAATATTATGATTCATCAGGCGGTCTTTAAGGGCTTCATGAAGGATGCCGGTGTGATCACGTCTGCTTTTCCATTGGAGAAGCTTAAATCCCACAGCCGTGCAATGCCTGTCCTGTGGTCATACAGCAAGGTCGTGGCCAGGCTGGCAGATAAACCTGATTCTCTGAGATTCGGTGTGCTGCAGTGTATTCACTCCTAGAGGTCAATTTCACTATAAAATTGGTGTTCTTTATGGATAAAATACAAGTAGGAGAAATAACAGCTAGTGTCTGTTAATTAAAATATTGTAACTTATACTAGGTTTCTGCTAAGGGCTCTGATTTTGTGAATGGTGTTTCAGGTTTTCTGTTGACTGTGGTGGGATTTGAAGGACTTACCTTGCACAATTAGCCCCAAGCTTGTGTGTCTCAGAGTCCTGTCTTTTCAGTCTTTGCAGCTCCTAAAAATCAAACCCCATGTAACTTTGAATTTCCTTTCCTTGTCTTAAACCCTGTCATCCGTTTGATTTTTATTTTTGCCTGTGATGAAACAGGTCAGCCCAAAATAGAAAATACTGGTTAGTTTTAAAATTCAATTCAGTTAATTTCTGTTGGAAAAAAGTTCTCTGTGAATACTCATGTACGCACAACACAACACTGCTTCTGTTTTAGCTGGTCATCTTACAGCAGATCATGTGAGTTATTTTTCAAGGTGTTAAAGCGTGTTTGCAGTGGTGCTAATGTTGTTTCTGAGTTGCACAGGGCTAACTCGATTGTATCAAGATAAAAAGCCATTTGAATGGGATGTTATTAAGCTGATTTATAATAAGTGAACACAGGAGTAGAACTGAACACTGAAATGTAAATTGCTTGGAAAGAAGGCTGGACAGGGGTCTTGAGGAGCCATTTTATCCTTGATATGTGATCCTCTATGCCCGTACTGTTCTTGGCAGAAGTTTGTCTAAGGTTGCAGTTACGAGCTTACACAAAGGGTCGTTTTGCTTCCCTTTAGCCTAAACATTTTCTGTGAGCTGCTTGTTTCTGTGTTCCCGCAAGCATCGTGTTGCCATAAATGAAGCATCTGTGAGCTGCAGCGTGAGGTTAGAAAGAAGTGGGAGGTGAGAAAGGTGCAGACTTGATAGGTGTTGCCATCAGGGAAAATGTCCATGAACCTGTTCTTAAATGTACAAAGGGGTGTATTCTACAATGTCCCAAAGCTTTTATTTTCTGGGGGCAAGGGCAGACGGCTGGTTGGTTTAATTGATGCTTTCTGCTTTTTTTTTTTTTCCTTTTTTTTTCCTTCCTGGTGTTATTTGTGCCAATTCCTTAAAGGAAATAAACAACAATATTTATTTTTGCCAAAATACATGAGGGCTTCTTCCAGCATAGCTTTGCCAGTTAGGGCCATAATTTCTTCTTGTCTCTGATTGATATACCTATGATAGTAACTCATCTAGCTCATAGCCAGGACTTCGAAATTTCTAACAGCTTGGATATGTGATCTGTACTTCAGGTGAGGTTTGGTTTCTGTTGCTTTACTTATGTTACCTTGTAACAAGCTGAATAACGTTAACATAAACTTTACTGAAAAAGGTTTACAGGAGTCAAGCTTTGCTAGCTTCTGTGACAGCTAAAAGAATATGTTTTGTTGCTGAAAACTCAGTTGATTAGTGGCAATCTGTTAGCGTGGTAAATGTCAGATGACCAAGCCCCAGTTCTTCTCTAGAGGCTTAAAATTCAGGTGACTGTAGTTATGATTAATAGAATTTTAGCTTTAAAAGAAATCATTCTGCTTCAGTAATATGGAAATTCAATAGTAATATGCTTTCTCTGGGTGGAGGGGTAAATATATGGGAACAGCCTCCAAACTACTTGAAGAAAAATGCATTTATCCTGAAGAACATTGGCCAGAGATACCTGATCTCCAGAGCTGTGCTAAATGATGTGAGTTATCTGTCCTAGAACAGGCAAAACTTATCTCCAGAGACCTGAAAGAATATGTTGGCTTTGCTGTATTATCATTGATACAGGA
Organism: Fregata magnificens; assembly: GCA_013389945.1. Taxonomy (NCBI): domain Eukaryota; kingdom Metazoa; phylum Chordata; class Aves; order Suliformes; family Fregatidae; genus Fregata; species Fregata magnificens. The sequence goes on along the minus strand of WAAD01011276.1, from coordinate 324,558 downwards.
TTCAAGTTAGGCAATACCTGCATGGGAGGCAGGTCACATTTAGCAAGATGGGACAGCAGTTGCCTTAAAGCTTCACTCTGTTTTCCGTCTGGGTGAGAAGGGGAGGGACTGCCTCAAATTCTCCAGCAACAGCAGGTTCAGAGCAAAAACCAATGGGGAGCTGTAGAGAAAGCTCTGATGGCTTCCCTACAGGGTCAGGCTGGAGCAAGGACCAGCCTCTTGGTCTGGTCCTTGCTCTCTTCGGTGGGGGGTGGCTCCTTGCTGATCCATGCCCAGGGCTGAGAACACCAGCGCTGCCTCTCAGTAGGTGCCCTCAGTGCTACTTAAAACTGCCCAGCAGCCTCCGGCATGCACGACCTGGGATGCTGCTCTTGCTCCACTGCCGGTGACCTGCATGGGAGAGGTGTTACCTTCTCTGCCATACTAATGGCCATCCCTCCATCCCTGTTGTCATGGATGATTGATATAAAATGAGGCAATAACAAACTATAGGAATCAAATTTTACTGGCGTAGTTCAGAACTTCAGCAGATAAAAGTGAGCGTGAAATGAACACTGTCTCCTCCTTTTGGAGTGATGGCTTTAGTAGCTCAAACTGGGACCAGTCTCTTGATACAGGAAGATCTGTGTCTTAAAGCTTGCAACAGCATTTTTTTCCTGTGTAATTCCTTACCCTGATTGCTAGTTCCCTTCATCACAAAGATGCTATCATTGCTGATCTTTTTAAAAATCTTTATCAGGCCTTCTTTTATTTGCTGGTGGCTCAGACTTACTGAAAAAAAAAAAAAATCTGTAAAACATGTGGTGAAGTGAAAAATACACCAAAATTTCACTTCAATGCTCTGGCCAAATCTATCTTGTGGGAGTTGCTACTCTAGCCTGCTCTGTGCTGGAGAGCCATTTTTCTCATCTTCACTTGTGCTGCAAAATTGTGCTTCCTCTTATGCTGAGGCTGAACACATCCCGAGAAAAAACTGCTTGGTTTGCCAAACATGCAGCTGATGACACATGTATTTATGCTCCCTGGCAAACTAAGTTAAACAAACAGGGACTAAGTTGGGCAGACGTTATAGGAGGTAATACTTCATTATAACTTGACTATGTGCAGCTTATTCTCCTCTCCAATTATGGCATCCCTATGCATCACTTTCCCAAGAGGGGAGTATTCTGGGGAAAAAAAATTATGGCATATAAAGTCTTGAAAGTGCGGTAACTGTACAGTAGGGGACAGTAGCTGGAATGAAGGGTCTGAGCGCATGTAGATCTGTCTCGTTTTGTTAAAAACATGGCTGTTTCTACCTCAGATATTAAACTGTTAAATTAATTCCTGAAAACTCAGTCACTTGGTTCTCAGTGTTCCTGAATTCAAGCCGCGTTTCAGTAACATCAGGTTCTCTGCAAATAAACAGTAGGTTTCAATTGTCTGCTGCTAATTATCACCCAAATTTGATTTGCACGCTCTTCAAAGGGACTCATATCTTTCCATTTAGTTATTTGTTTCAGTGTGATGAATCTTTAATTCAAACCAAACGTGGGTCAGTTTCCCACTGGAAAAAAAAAAAAGTGAGGAATGTGTTTATCCGCGGTCATATCAGTGTCTCTTTTCGGTTTTATATATGTGGTGACTCATGGCCTCGGTGGGGAGGTGAATTTGTGTCGATCCGTGAATTGGCTTTGCCTGTTTGGCAAGTTTGTAAAGAGTTTGGTCAGTTGTAGAAGGGCTTAAATAATTGTGCCTAATGGGATGGTTCTGGTGGGCTTTAGAATAAGGAGTGCAAGTCCTGAAGTTACACAGGCACAGAAAAATCTTGTTAGACTTCAATTCCCATCCTACCTATAAAAAGATATCTGTGCAAGGATGAAATGGAGAGATGGGATAACATGATCTAGGCTCCTTTCTACTACATTGAATCTGAACTTAAAAATGTGTATATTATATTTTACACAGGCTCCTTGGTTGTCACCGTGACCCTCTGCCATGGGCACAGCCATAAAGTTTCAGTCACAGAGCTGAAGGAATTCTGGACATTTTTCTTTTTAAAATAAACAGAAAGCACCAAATGCAAGCAAGAGGGCTATAGCAACAATAAAATTTCATTGTAATAAATACCACATGCGATCACGATTTACGAAGCAGACAATAAAGACTAATTTAAAAAGAGAAATCCTTCTATTCTCTTTCATGTGGCTAAAGGCGGCATCATTGCTGGCTGTCTTTACTGGAGATGTATTCAAAGATTTAACACCCTCTTCTGTTTTTCTTCTCCTGGAAGCTCGGAGGATGATACTTTATTAACTCGCTATTCTTTAGATTCACATCTGACCTCTGTTTTCTTTTAACATGGAGGTAGTTTGTAGGAGTTTTGGATTTTTTTTCTTTAAGGAACACTTTCAAGATATTTCTGCAATATGTAGCATTTCCTGCATTTATTTTTTTCTAGTGACCAGAGTAAATGGACCTTATTTTACATAAGTCCATGAATACTGAAAAACCATTCCTCAAATTCTGTATGTTGCCTTTTGATACTTTCAGGATAGGTTATTTAATGTCTCAGCAAAAGAAGAACCTATTTCGGTTTGGCGCCCGCTAAGTCTGAACTGGTGTCCTAATGTAAAAATGTTTGCTGCTGTCAGTGGAGGAAAGATTTCAACTTCATGGCAAGAATTTCTTACACCTCACTGTTTTGGGTTTCTGTCAGTCACAACTAAAATCAGGGTCCTTCTGAAGTGGAGCTATAATTACAAAATGAATATCATGTGCATTTTTACTGTGGCTGTATCTATAAGGTGCATCTCAGCAGGGTTTGACGCAGGGAATTCTTCTTTGCCAAATGGAGACTTTTCTGTTTGTCTGGATCAGTGTTTCTGGATTCCAGTGCTATGTGACTGGTTAATCTCCATAATATTTTCACAGTTTATTTTCAGTCCTGCCAAATCCAATCCAAATAGTTGTATGTTTTCTTCCTACAATGGAGGTAGAGTATGCGCTGGTAGAATTGGTACAGCATACAAGAGACATTAGGATGTATAGGATAGAAGTTTTATGTTTGGATTGTCTCAACAGTTGTTGATGAAGGCGAGAGGTCTTACTTATTTAACAAAAACAGAAGTAATAATAGACTTGGGAATAGGTACTTGCCTGTCATGATAGGAGTGGGATAAATCTTAAGGTAGGGAGGTTCAGATTTGTAGATGTATTTAATGTAATTTCATGGGTGTTTTGTGAGGTTTGGTTGTGATGTATGTAGACACCTCTTCTTTCCTAATATCTGTGGCTATTCTGCTCAGGTGATGAACAGCAACATGAGGAAGACTTTGCCTTTTTATATTCTCAGGGCCTTCAGATAATATCTAAAATTATTTGTCTCTAACAGAGTGAAGCCCTAAAGGAATGGTCACCTCTGTGCAGAGATTTTGAGAGTGGATGGTGGTGGGCTTTGTTAAGTTCTTCAATGGTTTAGCCATAATCTTCATAGTAGTTGGAGCTCACTTTGGTAAAACCTGAGCATTCACCTTTTAAGGAACTTCTGTCTGCAGGTTAGCTGCCTGGAGCAATGTTTATACCATATGAAGCACGATACCATTGCTAAAATATCTTGGAATCATGCTGTTTGTGGAAGGGTCTCTGTTCCCATTCTTGTTCCATCAAAGACTCTGAGCTGAGACTCTGGGAACTTGTGAATGTCATGGATACTGTTTGAAATCACCAGTTCTGAATGAACACATGGGCTTTCTCTTGAGCTGTTGCATAGCAATAACTGGTATCCTTCAGGATTTGCATTGTGCATGCTTGTTTCACAGTTCTCTGTAGTCCAGAATTTCTCTTTGGATTGAAAATTCAGAGAAAAAGAGGGCTTAAAGATGGGCTCCAACTCGTATACCTTCCAGATAAGGGAAAAGACATGGGAGAACCCCCTAATCACACCTTTTTCTGACTTTCAGATCATCTCCTTGTTGTGTATCTGGCTCTAAGTGCAACCATTTCTTTGGGAACAATTCCGAACTCTGGTCCTTCATTTTTCTTCCTTCCAAGAGGAGGAGAGTGACCTGAAGTTCTCTTCTAGCTAAGTAGTATAAAGTAAATGGATTTTAAAGTAAAGATACATTATTTTGAAGATATGTTTACTTTAAAATTCTTTTGCTTCAGAAGCAAGTCTTTTTTTTCAAGGTACCAGACTGCTTGAATTTTCTGTAACGCTTGCTGTTTGTAATATCGTGGAGGAGGAAGCTTTCCCACTCCGTAATCTTTCACTCACTCTTTCTGTCAGTCTCCCTAGATGGCTTCTGTGACCCCTTTCTCTTAGAAAGCTTTTTAACTGAAGTGGTCTTTTGATGTCTAGTTTTTTAGCCAGCTTTGTTACTTTGGCCAGGAGCCTTATGTTGTTGACTTGTCACTTATGAAGATACTTAACCGCAAACACCCTGATGCATTCTTGGTAATTCAACACATAGCCTCCTATTTATATAGATCAGTTCAACCATAGAGGAAATTCTTATGATTTCCCAGGCTGGACAAGAAACTAAAATAATGCTTTACTTTGGTTATCTAGTAACTTTAGTTCATTGACTAGTTCAGTCTAGAACAATTTGCGTCCCTAGCGCATATTATTGCTCATAAACGGGTAACACAGACAGTCTGTGTGTGCCAGCGCTTCTGTCCCCAAGCTTGTGCTGGACATTTGTACCTGGACTATCTGAGAATCAAATTGCCTTTATGTATGTAGGAATCTACTCTACAGTGTTTGTGTATTTCTGCTTTTGCAAGTCTGTTAGAGCAAAGTGAAGTATTACTTTAGATTCTTCTCCAGTCCTAAAGTAATTTGAATTGTTTATGTAATTACGGTCAGAAAGTAAGTATCAAAAGAAGAAACGTGCAGAAAATCAGCTCAACTGTATGTGATTTTAAATACGTTTTCAAAAAATTCTACTTGGTACAGCTCAGTCCTGCATTGAGAATGAGGAGAAATTAACTGACCTCCATAAATACCTTGAGTGGGGCATGGCAGAAATAAGCTCTGTGGAGAACAGAGACAGACATTTTATCCACTAAAATTTCTCCAGTATATCCTAGCTAATCTTCACACCTGAGGAGTTTTGGGGCTGATGTGACCCCCCATGCTGCTTTCACACCTAGGTAACTTTATTAGTTTCATCAGGGTGAGGTCAGGAAATTCTCAAAGTACAGAGGAGGTCCATAACTGAACTTTTACATGGGCTCCAAGATTAGTGGTGTCCAGGGCATAAAAACACTGAGAAAAGTCTTTGACAAAATATCCACATCTTTTCCCTCCTATGTTGCTATTAAGAAAAAATGGGCCTTTTCTGTCCAGCGGAGAAACCTTGTCACAGTTATCCATGCCTTTGACACCTTGACACTGTATTATGTTGTCGCCATGCGCTCCTTACGGGGCTGTGTGCTGAGACCCTTGGAAACTGGAGCTGGTGCACAATGTGGAGCTTCATGCCAAGAACACTTTAGATCAGCTCTGCTGGTTGTTAATAAGTTCCTGGGCAGAATTCAAGGTGTTAGTTTGAACCTATAAAGCCCCAAATGGTTACCCAGGAGGCTGCTTCCCTTCCTGCAGCACAGCACTTGTAACTGGGATCAGCCAGAGGCACTTGACCTCAGCTTTGGAATTCACTTCCCAAATCCATCCACCTGGGCTCGGGTCTGTCAAAAGTTAGTGTGTGCTGTAAGCTCAGCTTGTCTGCCTGATGAGCTGGTAGGGGATGGTGTGAGGTGCTGGGGGTTTGCTTTATGCTGGTGGTGGTGTGTAATTTTGCCTACTGCTGAGTTTTTTGGTTTTTTTTTTTTTTTCCTTTATGCTAGCAAGAACGGTATATTGTTTTTGAAAAGATACCATAGCTACAGTTTATACCTGCAATCATGAGGCTGGAACTGAGGCATTGCCAACTGCATTTTAATTAATTACATTTCTGATTCCATTGAAATCAGTGGGAGTATACAACTCATTCCCTGGTACTAGGATTTATTGCCCTGAGCAAAACTTTTGAGATCAGATAAGAATCTATAAAGAAGTTCTACGTAAAGATGGATGAGATCAGGAAACTCTCATAACAGGACTTCTCTTTAAGACTGAGATCAGCGACGTGCCGTTATAGAGCAGAAATGCCAGTTGGAGGAAACAAAGCAAAGACAAGCAATAGTATAAGGGGAGGCAAAATCCATGTTGATGTTTGTCATGCAATCTGTTTTATTCTTAGCTCATTAAACGAGGTGCAGAAGAAGGGAAGCTGCAAAAGGATGGGATGTGCTTGTCCTTGACTTCTGATGGAGAGAGGTAGGACGTGTGGTTACAGTTCTGCAGTGCAGAACACACAACTTGCAAGCTGAGCTGACTCTTGTTCAGTGCAGATTGTATGAGGTGCCATGATGTGGTCTCACAGGGCGCATCAAGGAAATTAAAGCTGGAAATGTAACCCTGGAATATTTGGGCATCTAAGTAATTTTGCATGGCTGTTCTGTGCCCTTTAAGAAAGTGCCTGTAAAAATATTTTGGGGTTTGTAATAGCGTAGTCCATGAACAGGAAGAAATGGTGATGAATGAATTTGTTGTGTTTAGCAATAGAAATAATAATACATAGCTGTTTTAAATGGGAAGCCTAGGAGAAGTCCAATGACTTGATGAGAGAAAGATCTGTTGCTTCTCTCTTTGTTTCACCTGGAACTGTCAGGAAAGGGAGGATAAGGCGTTAGCTGAGGCTATATATAAATCCCAAGGCTGGATTATTTTATTCACGAGTGGCTCATCCCTAATATTGTTTGGCTATAGACCAAAGTTCCTATCTGATAAGACAGGATGTAAAACTGAGTAATCCATCCACCAAACAGCACAAGCCAGATTTTTCCGGTTTTGCGTGTATAAACAGTTTGTCCCTGCATTTTTATTCCTGTTTGCTTAGGCAGATCCCAAATGTAGGTGTTGCACTATGTGGTCATCCACAGGAGAGAGGCACTGAACCCCCAGTGAACTCCATGAACCTCCCACCCGTAGACCCCCGAAAGCACCAGGTCCCAGTGCAGCACATTCCTTCATAGAGAAAATATGTCAGATGCTCAATCAGCCCAAACTTAATCTTTGTCTGCTTTCAGCCTCCCAACTAAGGGGATATAGCTGTTTTAGGCAACCTGGAAAACTGCCTTTCCTTCTTAAAGCCCTTACATATTCACACAGTGAACAAACCCCACACGTCTGTCATGACAAAAGGCTTTTCTTCAGAGGTAGAGCCATCTTGATGTACTCATGATTTTTCTAAACTGTGCATTGATTGCCAGTAAAGAACTTTTTTTTTCCCCTTGGAAAATGCGTGTCCCAGCTCTAATAAGTTTATTTGTAAGTCTGATTGACATATGATGGGACAAAGTTAGACTGACAGTGAGTGTTTCATTGATGTGAAATTTTACACTGTATCTGGACGTAGTATATACTTGGTTTATGATCCAGCTGGGCATGCTTGTTAGTTATTGTTGAGGTCAATCAAAGTGTAATTGTAACATAGGGAAAGATGGTCCCAGGGCTACGAAGATTTGTTTCCAACAGCTGGTATTCATTATTCATTAAACTCTACCTTCTGTTTTTGAAATTAATAACCCTTGGCCTTCTAACAAGGCATCAGACTTTAAGAATATAGATTTAAAAATCAAAGATGCACTAGTTTCATCCCCAGACAAGTGAGAGCACAAAGCGCTTTAGCTAGTAATAGTAGTTGGCTGCAGAACTTAGTATTTCTGCTTGTGGAAAACCAGATGTGAGTTAATTAACCTGAAGTTTACGGGCACTGTGTCCTGGATGTGAGAGAACCAACTGGTGTACAATAAACCCCAAACTTATGGAAGTCAGGGGGAACACTCAAAACTTCAGTTAAATAAAATTTCATAAAGTTAAGGCGAAGTACAGTATCACAAGTCTACAATGGGGGAATATCAGATTAAACAGAGGTTATTCAAATTGGCACTTGCACCTCCATTAAATTAGCGATTTTCCAACATCCCTTCGCCATTTTTTGTCAGAAGTATAGCACGGGCTTTGGCTCAGGACGATGGCAGAAGGAGGCGCGTGATGTTTCTGTCCCATGAATGTTGCTCCACTGAGATGGCACACGGGAAACGTCTCAGGACAGCTTTGGAGCATGGCTGGGGACAGGGACTGCTTCACTGCCGAGTGCTGGCTCTGCAGTCCTGCTGAGCTCCTGCGCGGCTTCGTTTGTTGCTGCTGAAGAGCAGCTACAGAGAGACCTGGAAATTGTGGATGCAGTCCTACTGAGCTTATTTGACAAACAGTGTTGTTTTGGGGGTGTTTTCTGTTGCTGGGTGAGGGGTGTGTTTTTTGATTCCGTGAACCACAGAAAGAAAATAGCGATATCTGTGAGTGATTCGTTTGAATGAAAGCTGTAATTTTTGAATTGCAATATTAGTTGTCTTGTCCACTGCAAATTTCTAAACTCTGTAACAGGTAGTGACTACTGCTTCAACTGGTCTTAGAACAAAGCGGTCAAATGTATAGCTATCAGTGATATTATGGGATTAAAAAAAAAAGTTATGTAATTAGCCGCAAGGAAACTTTGTGACAGGCCTGTACCCACAGATCTATATATTTGCAAAGAAAAAAATTTTTCTAAATATTTACTTTTTTCAGTGGCAATACTTCAGCCTCTCTGCAGTGTGAGTTCCAGCGCGGGATCCAGCGCTCTACAAACAATCTAATAAGGGGAAGACGTTCTCTTTGAATTCTACCCTACCAAACCTCCACTGGAGCAGACAAAAATTTTCTAGAGTTCACGACTAGACAACACCATCTTTGCTGAGATTTCTACTGTTGTGAGATACCCACCTGCTTGAAGAACAGTGCCCTTTCACTGCAACATTCTACCTATACATTGGTGGTGGGTGACTGTGTAGGACTCATTACTCTCTCTGAGGCGTCCTGCCTTCCAGATGTGTTGGGCACCATCACTGAATAGAGGAGTTTTAAATCCCATGTATAGGAACGGGCCCTATGTCTCTTTTTCCAGAACGTTGGACTATTCTGTGTTGGAATGAAACAAACTCGTGACACTTAGAATTCCCCTCCAAAGGTTATTACAAGTTTTAACAAATTCTAATAGTGAGCACCTCAAATTGTGCATTTCTTCTTGAGTTTTATGTCAAAGTCTGTGGAAAACTTATTTCAGTTGAATTCAGAGGACACTGGGTCCAGCCCAGGCAAGTCCAGGCAGATTTTCCCCATTTCATCACTTTGTCATCAGAAAGGGCTAATATACAGTGGCTAAAATATGTACAGCATATCGTTCCAAGGCTGGGTGTCTCAGTGCGGGCCGACTATGGGAAATATGATTACATTGACTGTGATGCATGATCGTAAGAGCAGTAACTATGGTAGTATATCATAAAGTTAATTAAAATTGGTCTAATTTTATGGTTAATGCAGCCATCTCTACTCTCTGAATCAGTCTCTCATATCCTTTTTTTTTTCCCCCCTGTGTAAATTCCATTACTTATTCACGTGGGGTACTTTAAACCATCACTAAATGTTACATTTATGACACGTTTCTAAGCAAACATTGGGATATCCATTGCACATGAGCATGTTTCCTCAGCTCTGCTGGCCTTGTTGGGCAGCTTATCTACTGTTCTCCTTAAGTCTGACCTTTCATGTTTAGTTACTTTATAGACACTAGAAAACCAACTATCTACTCAATTTCCTTGTAACTTGGGGGTGAGGTTAGAATATCATGTAGCTACCGTATGTTTGACATTATACAGCCACAAATGATAAGCAAATATTTTCTTTTTAAATACACAGTACATTTTGCAAGAGTACATAACAAGTATTCTCATTCCTGTTCTTTGTCCTGGAGAAGGCCTAGTGTTAAATATAAAAAGTTGCCACTGGTGTTTATCTTGCTAAATCTGTTCACATCAATTGGTTCTGCCTACCCCATATTTCAAAGCAAAATGACGGGGAAGGGTCATATAGATTGCCCTTCTCTTCAGTTCTTGGCTTAAGGGTGTCCTGTTTGTAATTAAGGAACAATTTCTTTTGTGATGGTAGTCAAGAAATTTTTCTTGCTTTTCTCTCTTTCTCTTTTCTTCATGTAATATTTGGAAAGGTATGTGGAAGCCAGAGAACAGTTAATGCAGTTGGAAAATTTGTCACTACAGAGGTAATTTGTTTTATTTTTTTGAGAAAATCTGAAACAGCTTCTGTATCATGTATTCAAATTCAAATCCATACACTATCAGCAGCGAATTTGGAGGTAAAGGGCTGAATGGGAAGGTTTTGATTGCAAGGCCATCTGGCATTATTATGAAAAACGTTCTTGAATGCTTAAAAGAAACCTAAACCACATTGCTCAGTAGGTGCTGACTCCAATGAAATTGAACCATCTCGGTGCAGGTTTGTTGTCTGACTGTTGGAGAGACTGTGGGAAAATCAGCTACTTCTATACTGATGAAGTGGCTGTAGCAGAGAATCATGATTTTAAGGGAAAAAATATGAAATGGAATGTCTGGCATGTTGAAGCAAAATATTTTAAAATTGTAACTTTTTTTTTAACTTCTTGCAAGATTCGTGCAAGATGTACCTTTTTAGAAGACCAGAAAGAGATAATTAATATATTGTTGCTCCAGTCTGGTCCTAGAGAGAGAGACACTGAAGAAAGATAACATCTATTTACCGTCACAGAATAGTCTGAAAGCGTTTGGGCAATACAGAGGGATATGCTTCTAGAGAACATGGAGGCTGGTATTGCTTGGATCGGTCTCTTGAAGTCTGAGTTTTTAGGTTTCTGTGAAACTCACTTTGTTTGCCTGCTTTTTCTGAAACTCCGTGTGCTGTGTTTGCTTACAGGCTTCACTGCTTGGATGGAACCGAAGGGATTAGCAATGGGATGTAAGGGCTTTTCTATCTAGGTCAGATTGGATTTAGCACTGACTGAAAATGACACCGGTTGTTTAGTATTCTGGATCAAATGTACAGTGGCCAGATTCATAGCAGTCTGGGTCATCTGAGGTCATAGTGCAGCTAAAGTTGAGAAAACATAGCCAAAGCTGAAGCAGCATTTTCAGACTGCTAAGCAGGGAAGAACAGCACTGACTATTCCCACACAAGGTTTCATTCGTATGTATCTCCTCTTCCTTTTCGAGACTGAACGCTTTGTTCCATGTAATGCATTTACGAGCTAGGAAAGCATGAATCAGGCCAGGAATAAATCTGATGAATTGTTTTTAGTTTGAATTCTGGAGTCTGAACTGCTTTGTCACTACTCTGAATCAAGAGTCTGTTGCTGAGGCTGCCAGCAGGTTCAGAAGGCCCTCCTTTAGGATTTGAGGGGGGGAAGATCTTTTTATCTTTTCACTTTGTACAAGATTTTTTTTTCAAACAAAAAAAATAATTAGGAATGAAAAGTCTAAATATCCTATTCAAAAAATGTGAACATAGAGAGCCTTGGTCACTTCAGATTACTTTATTTCACCTTTAATTCAGTGCACTCATTTCCACAGACAATGCCAGTTTTGCTGGAACAGGTGGCAAGCAGGTTCCCTGGACTTCCCACCCTACGATGCTGGAGCTCCTGCCACAGACACGGTCTCTCGTCCACCCAGCGGGCTGTGATGGGAGGACACAGCCAGTCAGGAAAAGAAAGGGAATATGGAGTCAATGACGTGCTAATCTTCCCTGTGAGTGTTCCTACCCTTCCCTTTCCTTTGCTCAGCAGAGAAGGGAATTGGAAAGAAAAAGGAACGGGTTTCTGCTTTGGCACCAAGGGTCTGCCTGCACGGCAGTTCGGTAGCTTGTGAAAGGCAAATGCTGTTTGTCCCGGTCTCCTTATCGCCAAGCTGGGTTACTTGCATCACGCATGTGGGAGAAGGTTCAAGCTGTAATGCACTGGGTGACAGCAAACAGCCAAAAATCAAAAGAATGGGGATTTAAATTTTATTATCTGACTTCTACACACCAAGCGAGGTGTATCCACCGTGCTTGTTGCTCTTAGTATCTGAGAACTACAATTCATTTCTTGTTTGAAATAGCGGAGGCCCGGTTCAAGGCCTTTGTTTTGTATTGGCGAAGTAGTTTGGCCATGCAAAAATTAGACTCCTAAGATTTATAAATTTGGCAAAGTGTGGGACCTTCTCTGTAACTGAGATCTTTTGCACGTCATGGGACAACGAGCTTCAGTGGCTTTGCAGTTGCAGACACGCTGAGCTGTGTTGGTAGAATATTTCCTGTTTCGGGCAGGCGTGATGTCGTAAATCTTCATTCTCTGTGTGATAAATTGTGTGTTAATGAAGGCAGAACTTGCTTTGATATGAAGCCAGGTTAAAAGACAAATTCTTCTGATGAGACAAACCCAGAGATAGTGAAAATAGTAAATTAGGATACAGGGGAAATGATGGATCCTGAAGAGGAATTTTTGTGTGGACAATGACAAATTCGGTACAGCTATACTTGAATATTTTTAACATTTGAGTTAAGATCACAGGGGTGCATTTACAAGCTACTGGTACAGATAATGACTGAAAAATTTGGCACTGAATTTTGGGCTCAAGATGGATTTCGCTATAAGCACACCTCCTCCGTTCCCATAAAACACAGCCTGTCTCTGTATGTATGGTCTGCCTTGCCTTATTCCACAAAAAGGGCCTGCAAATGAGTAGCTGAAAGGTAGAAGGGATGATTCACCCTAAATGCTGTCTGCAGGGTTCACTTTGATGCTCTCAGCAGTCTCATGTGCAGTGTGTCAAGAAATGAGCCCTCACGTTAGCTGATTGGTGTGTCCTCAGTTTGACTCATCGCTGCATTATTCCAGTTTTATATTGATGTAACACCGTGGGAGTGACCTCCAAGCTTTTTACCTCTGTGTCTCATTGAGGCATTTATTAAGCATCCAGTCGTCTTATTAACTGAGTGCCTTTCAGTCCTGTGCATAGGGCTGGCAACTCTGACAAGGGTAGAGGGTGTGTTGCTGTTGTATATCCACTACATCTTCAGGACCAAATCATTCAGAGCTTGGTGGTATACAGAAAATCTCTTGATACCTGCAGATTGGTCATATATGTCCTAGCATAAAGCACACTGAACTAACTAGGGACTTCACTACAGACTGAAAGGTCACCTTCAATAACAATTATTCCCTTTTTACAGCTCACCTTCAGTCACGATCAGGCTGCACATTTTTGTGTTGCTTTCATTTCTCCCACTGATGTTGGATGGTTTAAGGAGGTAAACCCTGGCCTCATCTATCATTCTGTCAAATGCTGAACATCAGACCTGTACTTGAATTATCAGTTGCATGTGGATTATGTTACCTGTCTCTGTTCTGATCTGTTTCTGTTTTCCGTATGATACAGCTGGTGTAGGGTTTTTTATCATATAAAAGCTATAACCTGGAAGAACCAACATTAATTTCCTCTGGAGCCTTATGAAAAGTATCAAGGGTGCGCCTGACTTGTGGTGACAGAGCTTTTCAGCATACTCTGTGAAAGAACTGCTTCTGGGCACACATGGCAGCCAGATATAACTTACACGCGCAGCGGTGTACATATAGTACTAGTTCATTAACTTTCCCTTCATGAATCTGCTAACCAGATACTTTACTAGCACTTTTAATGTACCATCACATGTCTGGGGTCAGATACTAGTAATATCCAGCTGCAGATCAGGCTGAGTTTCCATAAGACCTCAAACAACAGTGATTAGGTGAAAGCTTAATGCCTTTAGAGTCTTATAAACCCTCTGTCTCATATATTACATCAGGCATTCATGAAAGGGAAGACGGAATAAATTAGTCAATGTAAAATGTATCCGGAAGCCTAAGATAATCCTATAATTCCCAGTATTATCCCTAATAACGTGACTGTAGAACCAGTGATGAAATGGAGAAACAAGGTCATTGCATGCCAGGGTTCAGATAAGATCTTCCATGGATCCTTTCTTGCAAGATCTAAGCAAAGAAGTTGAAAGTAATTTCAAAAAACTCTTGAAAGTAGTCTTTAGTCTGAAGAGATTAGGAGCCCACAGATGAATATGATGCTCCTCAATCTCCCTGAAAAAAAGCTTTGCTGAGACAGCCTCAAATCACTGCAAAGAAATCATTATAATTCAGGAACCTGGGGTCTGTTTTATCAATTCCCAGACACAATGCAGCAGATATTGGGTATGATTAAGAAATGGTGCAAGGGGACTTTAAATGGACCCTGCATGGGCAGCTGATTGAAAAAGCTTCCGAAAGGGACATGGGTCTGGGTAGGTTTCTGGGAAAAGGAGAGCGGCTTTTTGGAGCTACCTTTATCTTCCTCCCAGAGCTGCAGCAAAAGCGGTGAAGGTGCGAGGTGGCGCTCTCAGAAGGGATCACAGCCGTGCAGCAGTCCTCAACTGGAGTGCTTGCACCCCGGCCTGATGAGCCACGTGCTTGTGGCTCCTGTGTCCCCTGGCCTGTGTGGTGTCAGGTCTGCAGTGGAGGCCTCTTCATGACTGCGGTGTTTTTTTCTTTTCACGTGGGACAGGTACCATCAGCAGGAGCTGACTGATACAAAGGGAATGGGAGAAGTGGTTGGTGCGAAGGCTCAGCTGATGTTGCCCCGGTCCTGCGCCCACAGCAGCATGTGGCAGAGATGGGCGCCTGTGGCCCTCTGGTTCTTGAGATCCTGGCATGACTGTAACAGAGGGGCCAGCAGCTGGGATAACAGCAGTCTGATGGGCAGGCCACCAAAAGTGCACATGCCCTGAGCTGAGAGGGGAGTGTCTGAAACCAAGAAAAGCTTTTTTGTTTTCTCTTTGCAGAAAAAAGACAAGTACCAGCAGAATGTAACTGATCCCACGGTATCTGCTTATAAATTAGTGGTGCTGGTGATGTCTGGGGCTTAGTACCACGTAGTCCTCCTTGAAACCACTCCATGTTTGTTCTTCCTATAGGATCCTAGGAGAAAGGGTAAGCAAGAATTTCTTGTTCCCACTGGAGCAGGCTACGAACGCAGGAGGACTTTCTATGATTTTGTCTGGAAAGGAACTGTGGTCGGGACATATGGTCTTTTAATTTGGAAAAATCTTATATTTTCCAGGGTGCTTGCCATAAGTCAGGGAGAGTTTGGGCTCACTGCAAAGATGGGTGGGTGGAAAAGCTGGTTTTTGTTTGGGGTTTTTTTTTTTTTTTTTTTTTAATTTCTCCAGTTTGGGCTCTGACACACAATGTTTCACTCTGTTGTTTGAGATTTTGCCACTAAAACCTTGGGAAGAAAGGAACCTTCTTCCCCATTGCAAGGCTGGTATTGTTTGGGATACCCTGCTGGGCTTCTGAAGAGAAGTGATGACGGACACCCTGTGACAGACGTAAAAACCAGCTCTGGAATCTGAACAACAAATCAAGCATGTGAGCAAGAGCTACACTGACTTGTGTGTGTGTTCATCGTCGCCTGCCAGTTTCGAAACAGGCTATGTAAGTATAGCACTTTGAACACTTCTTGGGAAAATTGGCTGCTTTGAATAACGGAAGAGAAATGTGAAAGATAACTTATAACTATGAAATGTATAATAGTGCAGTTTCTGGAGAAACAATGCAATGTAGGGATATGGAGATCTGAGCTGTAAAAGCCTGTAAGTCAGATAAACCACCAGGGATTCACTTTTACCATAGTGAGAAGACTCCCAGTCCTCAGTACGGATGTGAGACATCTACGCTCAGTCAGAAAGAGCTGAGTCCCTTAGACAATTACAATTAGATCGTTAAAGTTAAATGCCTGGCTGTATCATTAACTTTATATTGTAATAATAAAAGGGTAGTGAGAACCTCCAGTAAAAGAGTCAGATGATGTGCTATTCCCAACCTGTGATTCCTATGGATTATGGCCATAGTCACAGCCAACACACAGCGCAGTTCCTACATGAACAGATCTGGTTTCAAAATCACCGCTATGAAATAAACACAAGAGTCTCAGGCAAGTGAGCTCTAGTCCAGTTTGGTTTGACAGCAGAGAGTGATTCCTGCACGTAAACATTCCCAGTGCTGCAGGGCCCAGGGGGATGTTGTGCTCTGACCTCGCCTCACCTGAGAGCAAAAGGATGAAGACGGACGAGTAGCTACGTTCATGGCAACGGAAGAGTGGGAGCAGAGAAGCAGCGTAGGTCTAATGTGGTTAACCCAGGCTTGGTTAATCAAGGGCTGTCTGCGGTATAGAGAGACAGCCTTGAGGCAGGGCAGGGAAGGTGGCAGTAGCAGCTTTCACTCCCCATAGCAAAGGGAGCTGTGTCTGCTACACCTACCTATACTGAAGGAAGAGGAACCTTAGACTAGTATACCTCATCAGATCAAACAGCAAAATCGGTCACTTAGCACACCTGAAAGTGCTTGTCAGTATCTTATTTTTCTATTTTCCTGTTTCTAGCTTGATAACCAAATATAGTTGCATACTTACAAGTTCTACAGGGGTTAATTCATTGGGACTGCCTTGGGGATAGAAATATTTGGAAGCACTGGAATTCCTGTTTCTCCAAGTGTGAGTGGATGTTATCTGTTCACGTCCGACTGTGTCTTTGATATCTTCAGATGGAAGGTGATGGTGACGCCCCAAGCCATTTCATGCCAGCCATATATCACCGTTCTGGCACCAGTCCTCCTTTGACATCTGACCTGAGTACTATCAGTTGCAGTACATTCAGTTGCCTACAAAAGCCAGCTTTTTGCTGTAGGGAATACCATTTCCTGTAGCTCCTGGCAGACCCAAGGGGCCAGAGAACTCACTGGGCAGGGCTCGCTTAAGAGCACCAAATTGTGAGAAAAATCAGTACAGGAGATCCCATCCTCGCAATGATAGCGGTAGCTGAAAAGTTCATTTTGCCAATGGGCTTCCCAGTTAAATGCAAAGAGAGGAGGCCTTGTGGTTCCTGACTGAGGTTTAATGGCATATGAGAGTAGGATAGTTCTTTCAATGTGATCCTGACGATAGCATGTACTAAGCCCCGTTTGGCAAGGCTCGCAAAATAACCTCTGCCAGTTGATGTCACCTGGAGCACTGGAATTTTTGCCCTATATTTTAAAATTATCCATTCACTGTATGTTTTTTTTTCTTTTTGAAAATTGCAGAATTATTCTTTTTTTGTTCATCCTGAAGAATATGAAGACATAAGGAAAAACTTTACTTTTTCTCCAGACCCCATTATTTAATGCAAACAGTTTTGTCCATCCGAGAACACCACTTCCACCGAGGCCCAGTAACTGAGTTCTGACTTTGCTTTTAAGCCGTATTTCATCTAATGT
This sequence comes from Fregata magnificens, assembly GCA_013389945.1. Taxonomy (NCBI): domain Eukaryota; kingdom Metazoa; phylum Chordata; class Aves; order Suliformes; family Fregatidae; genus Fregata; species Fregata magnificens. The sequence goes on along the minus strand of WAAD01011276.1, from coordinate 307,285 downwards.
TGGGAGGGAGCATGCTTCTCTGCTCCTCTATAGCTAGAGCTCATAAAGAAGAAAGACCAAGCTTTTCTTGCTGACAGAGTACTTCGGAAATTTAGGTTTTGAGGTTTACATTTTTAATATTACCATCCCATTAAAGTAAATAGATAATTATGACTTTTTTTTTTTTTTTACAGGGGAAGAAATGGCGAGGGGGGATGAGAGAGAGGTCCAGATCTCAGCCTCACAACAGTAGTCTCTTGAAAGCAGCACTGTGGTGGGCAGTTTCAGTATGGTGATTTGTTTGATCTATTATAAAATCCTTTATACCACTGTGTAGCTACCACCCACTTATATTTATTATACAGTTTTAATTTTGCTTGGTAATATTTTTCTTGTGTTTATTTTAAAAGGTCTACGTTTTGTGGTGACAGTCTCCCATTTTCCAAATTAACTGCTAGCAGATGTTGCTGTGTGGTGTGAAGCACACACAGCAGCATAAACCGCCAAGGTCTGGATACTGGCTTAGGAAAAAAAAAATCTTTGTGTTATTCAAGCAAGTTTCAGGAGTGTCGATAAAGTACTTATGTAGAATCTTATTCAGAAAATAAATTACTGTTGTTTTTATAGCTTTTAGATGGTTTTAGTGTTTGGAATTACTGCTGAAACCTAACAAGTCCGTGCCGTGGCTTAAGAAATGAAATATCATTTGAGCAGTGTTATTTAGGAAAGGATTAGCTGCTGCTACATTATATACAGGCAAATGCAGGTGAGTTTTACTTAGAGCTACAACTGCCTAGTATTGTCCCCTATAAAATCCCTGCTACTGCTACACATGTCTGCTAAACCTTAGCTTTTGGAGCTAAAAGCTTCAGTGTGAGCAGAGCGCTTTGAGTAGGCTATTTTTGAAACTATTGTTGAAAATGAGATTGAGAAATAGCGGTTTGTGCTTTTCCCTTTGGAATAAGGTATTGCAGTTTGGCTGGGGCATTGTCCTGTTGCCAGGGATGTGCTTTTTTGCTGCATCTGTGAAATTTCACCCAGTTTTGGACAAACCAGACATTTGTGAGAAGCTGAGGTTGCATATGTTGCAGAGTGACTTACCTAGCAGGCAGGTAACTAAACTGTCCAGACCATTTATATATCATGCTACAATTGCTCATCCAGGTAACTAGGTAAGTTATAAGCACTCACTGTTCTCTGTGCCTGTCGTGAGTAGGACAAGAGGGGGAAAGAAAGGGTGTGATAGTGCAGCAAGTAATTCACTGCCTAACATGTCGCTGGAGTGCTCAGGAGGAAGCATGGCTGTTGCGGCCGTGACTCCATCACAGAAGGTTTTTAAGATCTGTTTGTGCGAGTGTTTGTTAGGAACGACGCAGGTATAGTTGGTTCTGCATTGGAGCAGGGAGATGGATTTAGAAAACCTTTAATGTTTCCTTTTAAATCTGCCATTCTCTGTAGCCTCCCTCAAAGAAATTGGAAAGTTACCCGGGTTTGCCCCACTAGCTACGTTACTGTAGAAGAGCTGTCCACTAGATGTCACTGGTGCTTCACTGAAATAAGATTTAAAAGCCTTTTCTGGTAGGTCGTTAAAAGAGATGATGTACAGGTGAGCATCATCACTGTGCTTGCACCCCTCTCAGCGCTGCTCCTGTGCTAAGGCTTGTACTGCCTCTCTATGGACATCCCACGTTGACCCGAGGAATGGAGCCGTCGCTGGGCTTGTGTGTGGCGGCTAATACCTCACACATGTTTAAGACCAGAAAATGAGACTATATTATATGTTAAGGTTTTGAAGAGCCTGTGGATGGGTACAGTAACGCTTTTGGGATTAGCGCTGTGCGAGCACATTATGCCTCTCTCGTGAAAGTGTTTTAACAGTGCTCTATTTACTAGGAGTGCTAAGGATTTTATTATCTTCCAAATGCAACAGCTAATTCTGCATTTTATTCTAAGACAAAACTCCATGCTGATAAGGAATATGCAGACTTTTGTATGCTTTTTCCCTTTTAAAAGAACTGTAAAGAGGACCTGAATGTTCAGTAATTTTGCTAAAGAAGGGTTATCACAAAGATGGCAGATGAGCAGAAGCTGGTCTTCACCAGAGTTTTTAATGCATAAGTTGGACAAATTATATCTGCTTTATTTCACTTGACCTACTAGAGGTCCCTCCAGTTAAGTCACCTGTAGTTGGCCTGCAGCTGACCCTTTGTTGACTTATTTAATCATCTGCCTAGCTTCAGAACAGGTTATGAGCATTCAGACTTGTATCAGTCCTTGAAAAGGTTCTGTCATTAGGCAGAAAGGCTCATACCTGATAATCTGCCCGTCACATAATATGAACACGGATGACAATCACTTACCTCTTTTATGTCATGATATAAGGCCAAAATTGCCTAAAATGAGGAAGAAAGCCATTATTTAATCAATGGAATTGCGTCAATTGAGTAAAATTTGTCTCTAGTGTAAACAAATGGAATGTCTTTGCGCTCTGTGAAAACAAGACTAAATTACTTGCAGATCTTGCAGATAGAAAAACATAGGAAGTGGACTTGTAGGCTGACACACTCAAGGTTTTGGAGCATACATTTAAAATAATTATCCAGATTACACTGGATTACTTAATATATTTTTTGCATCATGTGTATGCACTTTTTATTTTTGAAACAATAAAGGCGATATTAGTGTTTTTTCAGTCATGTTTGATTATTTGAGAAATTCCTTAGAACAATGCAGGATTATTACCAATAAATGTACCAGTTAAATAAGAAAATGCTGAAAAACAGTTTTAACTTTTGAAGGTGAGTTGAAGAGCAGTCATCAGTGTGTCCCAGGACAGAGAAGTTTTTGGTACATGTACATATAAGAGACTTGATGTGAGAGAATTATCTTTCATTTTTAAAAAAAAAAAAAAAAAATCTAAATTTCCTCCTTGTAACCCCATACGTACATAAATATCAGAACACAATAAAGAATTTAGCAATTGCTAGATTCATGCATTTACCCAATTACCCAGTTTTTAGTACTCTGAACACTCAATATTTAGTGGCTACCTCCTGAAGAACAATCTATATGTGGAAAAACCAGAAGCTATGTGGGCTATTGGGCTATCAGCCTGTAGGTATTTTACATATCTTTAAGTTTTCCACAGGTCCAATGGAAGGAAAGGTGAGTGTGTTAAAGATGTATGTTTCTAATCTATAAACACCAAAATTTCTTACTTGCTAAAGCAAATCTTGTTTGCACTTTTGTAACCTGCCTAAAGTGACCAGCTGGAGTAAGATCAATCATGTGCTTGACCTGACGACTCTAGAATGCAGGATATGCCTATTTAAGTCTTCCTCCCTGATTCAGAAATTGGGATTGCTCCACAGAGGAGTTTGTAGGAAGAAGCTAGTCTGGGAACCAGGTATTTAATGTTTTTTTTTTTTTTAAGCTCCTTTTGTGGCCTTTTGGAGATAATGTTGGATGATTGAAAGAAACACTGTGGGAAAGGCAATAAACTGTGGGTTTAATGTGTAGATCTTGATTCAAGAGGCTTCCAGGACAGCCCCCTTACTCAACGAATGCCTGAAAAACCAAGTTGAAAGACATTTAATAATCTCAGCACTTCGTAGGACTGGTCCTTAACTGTGAAACATGATAGCTGTCAGGCAAAAGGTGGAGGGGTGGGCAAAATTTCAGCACCAAAGATCACAGAAAAGGTATAGTAAATATGCAATGCATTAGTCCTCCCCTTCCTCTTCTTTGAGTTGTCTAGAGTTGTGGTTATGCAGGGATTTTGAAGGCGTAGGGTCCACAGCAGGGAAGGAGCTATCAGTCAAAAGAGTCTGCACGTCACTGTAATAGGGTCCTCTTCTGCCACAGTCTGTGCCAGGCTCTGACTTGAGCAAACTGACTCCCCTGCTTTTATGCTAGCTGTGTGCAGAAGCTCCCGTCAGCAAGAGGGTGCAAAGCGTGACCGTGGTCCATGCAAACGTGGGTCCGACTGCCTACTATCTTCATCATTTGTCAAGTTGCACGACATGGAAGAGAGCATTTGAAAGATGCTGGGCTGCATCTTTTCCCTAATTGTGGTTAGGGAACAGCAGTTGTAGTGGTGTTTTCTTCTCAGATTAATTTTCAGGAAGATAAAAGGAGAAAGAAATGGCATCTTGATGGAGCTGGAGATTTGGAGTCAGACCTCTTGGTTCTGTCCCTGACCCTGCCAATACAGGAGCTGCAAATTACGAACCAAAGTTACAGAAGCAACGGGGTTCCTTACTGCGTGAAGTGTTGGGTCTGGATTTCTGACAACGCACGGAGAGCGAGCTCGTCACCATGTAATGCCTAGAGATCGCCTCTTCATGTGTGATAGTAACTCTCACGCTCTCTCCCTGTGCCATGGAGGTTAAACCTCCGCAGAGGGGTAAGAACTTGAAACTTCTTTGCTTTATTTGAACACAGGACATCTACAGCTCTCTCCCACATCTGTCTTCACTACCAGCCCTAAAGTCTCAATCTGGCTAAACACAAGTCAGTGAGTTTGTTGCCACTGGAGTTCCTGTGTGGCCATTTACCCACAGGGGCCAGAGTTTTCTGTATTTCCACAGTGGCAACTTTAACTGGACCAGATCTCAGGCTCTACAGGTGGCCTCTTGCGATGGGGTGTGTTTCCCATTTTATGGTGGTGGTATAAACTAAGGGGTCCTTTCTGCAGGCAAATTTTATAGCGAGGAGAAATGGTTTGTCCAGCTGAGAACAGAGTGGAATGGTGTGAGCGGAGAGGCTTTAGGTAGGAGGGTCTGTAAATCCTGGGGGACAGTTTATATTATTCTGGATTTTGAGAAATCAGCAGGAAGGCGACTGCTAGCTCCGGTTTCATTAGGGTGATGCTCCCTGAAACACCTTTGGCAGTTGGCTTCGTTTACAGGTCAGTGTAATGATAAAGTTCACTTCCTTTCATTGGAGGGGTTGCTTTGGATATCTGAATATGTTTATTCAGAAATGCCTGACATAGTAGCTGATAAAGAAAACACTACGCTAGATTTTCATAAAATAAACGTATCTAATAGCCAATAATCAGAGTGACATCTCTGTATTTGTCTGAGAATCTGATTCCTACCACTTCTAATTGCATGCTCTAGGGTCTTGTTTCTCTTCTTTTGTCATTGAAGATAATATGTTACCTTTTAACTGAATTTTAAAAAATGCTCTTTATTGTTACACTCTGCATAGTAAAGCATACTTAAGCAGCAAGGTAGAGAAATCTGCACCTTGAGAGAGTATCATGTTGTACTGAGACTTCTGAGAGATTAGCTTTTGAAGAATCTCTTTGTTTTTATTCTGAATATGATCCAGTCCTGGGGATTTAATTTTTCTTCTCCAGATCATTATGTTTGCATGTTTTCTTATCAAAGGAGGAATAAGTTTAGGGCATGAGACTGTAAATCTGTTTTCACATAATTTATTAACAGTCACATGGTACTGGTGCTATTGAAGGGAAAGATGTTGTTTATCTTTTAATTTTACAGTGACATCTAGTCCTTTCAACATGGTTTTCATCCTTAGAGCTCAGTGCATTATTCTGGTTTCCCACACTATGATTGTCCAGGGATTGGTGGGTCTGTGAATAAAACTCACGTAAATTTTGTTCTCTTTCTGCTTAGTCACTCTCCCTTCTGCTTCTCCTTACAGTGCCCGTCATCCAATGAAGTCAAGTTGCCTTTAGTAATGCAAGATTACCTCTTTGCTGAATAGCCTTGGTTGGACAGAGGAGCAGAAGTTTAGCAGGATCTTGTAAGTCTTCTGTGTTTTCTCTCAAGTCGGCCAACTTTTTATGTGCAGAGGCCAGATAATTATCCTTTTGTTCAAAAGACTGTTCTCGTTCATTTTCCACAAAGAAATCTGAAGAGTTTATTGTTTCCGTGTTGTGATCCCTTAACAGTTGCTGAGGTTTGTAAATGACTATTTCTATCATTTATGAAAATGCTATGGAATACTTTGTGGGCTTTGCAGAAAAAAGTTTCTGGTTTCCTCCTCCTTCCTTCCATTAACGCTCTGAATATCCTAGGGAGTTATTTCAGCTGTGTTCAGAACCACAACCCATAACAAATGATAGTGTGCTGGTGTGTCATGCAGCCAGGCACAGTGTGACCATGGGGAATCGCCCCACGTGTGCCACATATGAAGCAGACTGCTCACGGTTAAGGCTGATGCCGGTGTGCTATAGGATGAAGAGCTCCTCAAGCCTCAGAGCAATACAGAGGTGCAGATTGACAGTGGAGTGCCATCACGATGGAAGGAGAAAAGTTTGCCTTTTTAAAAATAAATGCTCTCCTCTGAAACATCAATCCCCTACAGGAAAATAGAAAAATGAACTTGACTTCTTACTTGAAACTGAGACAAGGCCGAAATCCCAAATCCATAACAGTATTATGTCCTGTGTAAGGAGAAGGTAACGCCTTTAAAATGTTTCATTACAGGAGAGGCAACACCTCTACTGTCTTTGTGGGGATAGACAAACAGCCTGATTCTGCTTGCACAACCTGAAGCCACTTTTGGCTTTGAACAGGGGAGAAGCTGGGCCAAAGTCAGTTTTGAAAGTGGATTTGAAAGCTGTGTCTTTTAGTTTAGATGCCCTTCTTATTAGGGGTTCGAACATTAAGGCATCAGAAGTGGAGTGATCCCTTAAGGTCTTCAGCTTCCATGTCCATCTCCTGTTGATGTTAATGGGGAATGGGCTCACAAGGCAAAAACCAGTAAATGTGGCCTCCGAGGATGAGTATAGTCATGATTTCCCAGGCCTTTGGATCCTACCGGGAAACTTTCAGACAAAGAGGCAAAAAGCTTCCTATTGCCAAAGGTTCAAATACTGTCCTTAAAAGGGGCTTCCTCCAGGCTTCTAAAGGCAGCTGATCAAAACGTGGCTTTGTGCAGAGAGCACAACACGCTTCACATGCACCCAAATGAAGTTGCTTTCCTGTAGCAGCAGCAGCGTGGCTGAATGCTAGCCTGTGCTTGCCAGTAAACCTGCTCACCATGTCGCTCCTCTTCTCTGAAGGCAGCAGCTCTCAGCAGGCAGCTGCTCTCTAGTCAGGTTGGTTTTAGATAAGCTTAATATAAAGACTGGGANTGCCAATTTTTTTTTTTTTTTTTTTTTTTTTTTTGAGTTCTTGTAACAGTAACTTGTAAACTTAGTTACAGCAGGCTCCAAAGACTGAGAAATTGTGGCCTGTCAGTCCAGGAGCTGGGACTCCTGTTTGACGTTGTCTGCTCACCTCCGATATGAGCGCGCAAATATCTTGCTTGGAGCAGAGGAGCTGTGCTCCAAAGACAGCTTTTGGGCTGGGTCTGAAACACTAATTTTCATAGATCTGAAGGACTCACAGTTCCTGCTAGAATCAACAGGAGCTGCAGGTGCCAATGTTGGTCAATAGCAAAACTTGATTCAAACTGGCTACTCTTGGTTTCAAGTTGACAGTTGAAAATGCTGCTTCTAATGTCCATGCACTTCTCTTGAGGATGTGGGATGCTGTCAGGCTTGGCTGGCAGAGTGATACTTGCCGGTGTTTTTAAGAATCCTCAGGGGACTGAACAACTGTACATTACTGTTGTTACTAACAATCATAATGTATTTATTTTATTATAACTTGGGCAGTATTTTATTCAGAGCAGCTCAACCCATCTTCTCATATCTGTGAGTTATGGTTTGGTTCCCTGCCAGTCATTTCTCCAAAAACTTGGTGCTGTAGATTTTGCTTTACTCAATGAGACAGTCTGAGCTCTTCTGGCCTTGGGAGCAGTGGACGTAAACATGTAACGTTACCCACATACTCACAAATGGCATCGTATTTACAGTGCAAGGGCCTGGTTCATCTCTGTGTTTGAAATTTATTTCAACATAGCTGATCTGGAATAATATAGGTGATAGAGAAGTTGACAGAATGCCCGTAGGCCGCTACAGACAGTTAAAAATAATACAGCCACCTGACTCAGTGTCTCAGAAGGCAAAAATTCCTCCACTGCATTAAAGTTAGGTGGCCAGTATACTGGGATCCATCTTCCTTACTTGCATATTTTATTGTTTTTAAAATGATGATTAAGGGAGAGTCTCAAAGTAAGGCAGAAAACACAGAACACTTGAATTCATTAAGAGCCAGAGGGAATACATTAAAATGTGCTTTGCAACCCCAGACCAGTTCCTTACCTGTTCTGCAGAAACACAATCTGTGGCTTCTTTAAAATCCACTGCCAGGAGAAGAAAATGGTGCTTGCTTTCACTTCCCCGCCTACTTTAACTCTCTGATTGTTGATTGTAGAAACTGTTGTTTCTATATGAATAAACCTGGCTGCATGTCCATCCACAAAGACTTTTGTGATGTGCCTCGCCCGGCAAACAGATGCTGTTTAATTTCTTCTGATCTCTTTTCCTGGTAAACCTCTTCATTGTCTGTATTGTTACAGACACAGTTCAAGATTCTTCAGCTTATGTCCTGGTTTCTTTTCAAAATAGAATAGAGATGATGATTTATTACTTGTATGATGTTAGGCCTAAAAGCCCTTTCCTGGGCTCTTACTGAGGTGTTCTAGGAGCTATACAAAACGAGAACAAAGGCAATGTTCACATTGTATACTTTTTAACTGGTTATCCTAGAAATGCAAGAATTCTTCTTAACTGTGAGACATTCTTTTCTGTTCAATTCCATTACCTCTATACCAGGATTGAAAAGTCTGACCAATTTCATTTAACAGTAGATGCTCTTTATGCTGCCCTTGATGACTTCAGTGCTGAGAATGAATTAAATGAGAGCTTACCTGTTGCAAGAGGTTGCATTTTAGAGGATAACTTGATAATTAATTTTTCCTGAAAAGGACACTCTGTCTTAGTTATTTCCCTTGCAGGAAATTCTGGTTCCTCAAAGCCTGGTCTGCTGCTTAGGTAAGTTCAGGTTTCACAGGGGAACAAAAGACTGGCCATTGGGATGTCACAAGAAGATTTTGCAGGGGCTTAATGTAGCATGAGTCAATTTAGCAAATATTATTTGTATTTATTTTTCACAGCTAGCTTTCTGAGGTGGCATTCATTTTTAGTCTAACCTGTTTCTAGCAGTTCTTGCTTGTGTAGAACTTTCCAGTATTTGGAAGCTTTTTCCACTGATAATCTTTATGCTGATAAATAAAAACAAATACTGGAAGACAGCAGAGCTCCTAAAGAGCCATCTTGCTTATATAGCTGTTCCTTCCCTGGGTATCTGCCACTGCCTCCAGGGAGGAGGATGCAATGAAACCGTAGACGCTCCTTTGAGGAATTCTCACTGAGCTGTTGACAAGTTCTTCATGGGCTGTGGACAATATACCACTATGCACTTGTGTCACACCACAGGGCCTCCCATTGACGCTTATCCTTTTTGTTTGGCCTCTGACCTCTGCTGCTTGCCACTTAGTGAAGCGGCAGTTCAGAAAAGAAAGCAAAAGTCAGGCCAAAGTAGCTTTCATCTACCTTGCATAGCCTAGCTTGTACTTCCTGCTATTTGTCAAATTACTAATAATTAATACAGATCCTATATCTTTTTCTCAGTTTGAAATAAAACCCATTCTTGACTATAAATGGACAAAATAGCACTGTTTCCCTGCTACCCAGATGTGTGAATTTGCACTGACATCATTTTCCTTTTTTTTTTTTTTTTTTTTTTTTTTTTTACAGAGGTAATCCAGAACCAACCCCAGAGACTTAAGAAATGTACAAATGCAAATTTACAGGTTTGGTCCCTCTGCAGTTTCTGACTTTCACACGTGTTAGTGATCTGTACTTGGGCTTACTGAGCTGAAAGCAAAATGTCACGTCTAAGTACAGTTTAGACAATCCATACAGCAATGATTTTGAATATGAGCATCTCATTCATTTGGGTAATTAAAATGCTCCATTACAATTGTTCAGTATACAAATGCCGATCTTGGAAGTTTGGAGTGGAAATAATTGTATTATTCTGGATCTGTGACCGTAGAGCTATGGCCCCCCAACCCTTCACACAGTGGTACCAAAGAATAACTTCAACGGCCTTCAAGTCTGTTAATTGAATTACTGGATTACAGGAATGCTGAAAAGCCTTTGTCTTTAACCAGGATCTGTTGTGTCAAGGTGTTGTACAAAATCAGAATGAAAAATCACCTCTCTTGACATGGGGGCTGGAAAATAACCCAACAAGCCTCCTCCATACCCCTCCTCCCACTGATTTTGGAAGTGGTCATCAAATGAAAGGGTAGAACTAGAGGGAGGGAAGATGGTGATTTAATTAGAGATCTAAGGGGTTATTTTTTTTTCCTCCAGCATGTAGTATTGTAATTCAGCACCTTTCCAGTGACAGCTATTGATGTGTGATGATTACAGGCAGCCAAGAAACTGGCCTGTAGGTCCACTCTTCTAGACTTATGATGGCAGAGACAGAACCCTTTGCTTTTAAGAATTAACAGTTTGCCCACTTTGTGGACAGTTAAACTGATCTAGATAAAAGATTCAGTGAAAATGAAATTACATTAAATACATAGAAAGGATAGCTGGGAAGGCAAAGAGAATGTTAAAAATGGACAGTGGTCATTTACAAAGCAGACAAAACTTTGAAAATATGCTCAAGGGATTTAGGAGCATGGATTTTATCGAAAGTCGACAGGGTTTGTATTCTAAACCCCACACAGTGTTTTGAGTGTTCTCTCTATTAGTTGTACTTCAGTTTAACAAAAAGAAAATGTATTTAAAATGTTTAGTTTTGAAGTTTAAGATGCAGAATTTTGACTGGGAAATGACTAATTTAGCTTTAAAGATGTTTACTTACTAAATCTTTGGGTTTGATCAGAGCTTTCACAGTTTTACCTAGGGCTGCTGAGGTCAGAGTATTACTTGAGAAATTACGCTTTCTTTCATTCATTCAAAAAAGAAAATAAGATTCTGACTCTTAACTGGCTGGAAGAGCTCATTATTTAAAAAGCTATCTTGTATGTGAGGGTGGAGACATGTCTGACCTGTGATTTTTTTTTTTTTTTCCTTAATTTTTTTCTAATACTTGCTTTTGGCAGGAGCATTACAAAAAATGACAATCCAACCAAAAAGTTTCTTAGTGAGGATTAAACATCAAGGCACTAGTGGTGAAAGGAAGCCGCTGGATTATCCTAACAATTTAAGTTAATGCCGTAATCAAGTTACCTTCATTTGCGCCTTTGTTCCATTAGGATAGAAATAGTGGACCACGCTGAAAATTTAATCCTTTTGCATGCCTCTGAAGGAACTAAGAAGGTGGTCCTTGCTTAAAACAGATAGGTAATCATCAGACCGCTGAGTCGGCCAGTTGGAACTTCATTCACGCTGGTGCTCAGTGGATACCAAGTGTTTGCAGGATCGGGGCCAATATTTATAACTTCAATCTACTGCATAGCTCTTTCAGTTCTTGATTCTTAACAGGTGCTCTCCCCCTGCCCAGTGCTCTGCAGACTGTGAAAGCAATTGAAGGTATTATGGTTAGACACTAAATACATCATGAAGATTAACTTGATAAATGATCAATTCTGGCCTCATGCTTGAAATTTAAGTCAATTGTCTGGATGAAATGTGTAAATCCCTGTATAACAGACATTTATCTCTTTCCAGACTTTTTAGTGCTCTGCACAAGATGAAAGCAAACAAGTGGATAATCTTTTCTGGAGGTGATTCTGTATTTTTTTCTTTCACTAGGAATAATTTCCTGGGGTGTGGTGTCCAGCTGTGTGCATACAGGGTATGTCAATAATAAGGAACACGGGTACTTTGGTGAGTGTTTCCACTGGTGAAACTCTGAATAACCTAGGATCTGATAGACATCCCGGGTAGAAAATGGGATCTTCCCTTCCAAGCATTCCCGCCAGTATCCTACAGATCACATCCCTGTGCTTGGGGCTTGCCCCTGACAACAGTGATGGGAGTATTTATTCTTCCTAATAGCTTGCAGGAATTGTGCTGCATACGCTTTAGTGGGAATATTCACTTTTTCTCTTACCTCCTTCCTTTACCCCCTCTCTCCTGACCCTAGCTTCTCCCCTTCTTTTACCTTTTCTGGATGGATTGTACATTTTCGAAGTGTAATGCTTTCTTATTTTCCCAGTGTTCCCTAAGTGGCAAAGCTGAAGTATTACAGGCTGGTCATCAAAGGACGTTTAAAAAGGGAATTGTTGGGAATTCACATGTGTATGAACTATATGTCTTTGCATAGCAAATTTTGTGGGTTGTCAGAGCAAAATATGACTTGCTTTGACAGTGGTGCCATCATAAGCTTTTACCTTCAGGAATTCAACCTCCTACTTTTACAACCTATTCATAGTCCCTTTGGAAATTTTAAACACAGCACGCTAGGATGTTGGTTAACAGCAAATAAACCTGTGCGCTGACCTGCCCATGTGCTAATAATAAGTCATGAGTCTGCTTTTTAAGAAACTCTGTCACAAATGGTGGTTGAAAAAATAAATGAACAACCGAATTCCTACAGATAAGACCATCCAGATGGGACTGCTGGGGGGTAGGTTAATGAGTTGGCCCTGCAGCCTTGACAGTCTTCCTTCAAAAAAAGGGGCACGTGTTGTTCAGACAAGCCCATGGCCTCTATTTTCCAAAGGTGAAATTTACCATGGAGTGAAGGGCCAGCGAAAGGTCTCTGCCTCAGGCTCGCATGGGGCTTGACTGATAGATAAGGCTTGTGCTAGAGAACCTCATTTTTAGGGAGTAACCTAGCCCTTTTGATGAGTTCCTGACGAGCAATCAAGCCTAGGCGTGAACATTTTGTACGGGCTTTTGATACACTGCTGGTCCTTAAGGATTTGCAGAGGCATGCGTTTATGGGTTAGATAGGGAATGTATGATTATCTTGCTTATACCTCTTAATGAGTGTGCATAGAGACTGTGTATGTGGGAAATACGCCATCATTTTTTGCAAGAATTGGATGGCTTTAATTTCTAGCTTTGTTTTTTTGTTATATCACTATAGTAATTAGCTCCACTTTTCCATAATACTAATCAGTTCAGTATTTTCTGAAAGGACTTTTTGTGCTGCAGAAATTACTTCCATTTGCATGCAATATTGGATTTGCTTAAAATAAGAAATGACGTTTTTGGCCAATAGACACAACAGATACTAGGTACCTTTTGGGGGGGGTGGGAGTGGCTAAAGAATAACACCAACAGAAACAGCGACGATACGCAGCTATTATCTCTATTGCAACAGCATTTCAGTTTCTGGGGGTATGGGGTGACTCTGTTGCTTTATGCCTTGGACAAAAACATAGCATGGATAACAACAGCTAAACTCCTTGGTCTTGGGAGTTGCTTCCTCTTTTGGCTGATGGACAATTTACAGAGTTAGTTCCATGATTTCTAGTGTCTCAAGAGTGCTTTAGAGTTTCACAGCAGGAGATTTGTAAAAGGGAAAGGAATGGTGTACAGGGAATTAAAAGGTCTGTAAAACTAGAGGCTTGCTCTCCTGTGAGGAGTGATCTTGTCTAAATCAATAAACGTCCATGGTCTGTGTTTTTCAGCTGTGATTATTAGGACTGTGTGTTTAGTCAGTGCATTCTGAGCAGAGCCAATATTGGCTTAATAACACCAAAAAATGTATTTACAGCTGTTTGTCCAAATTCTGCATAACTGTTCCTTTTGTTCTCTGTCCTTTGCTAGTCCCCCAAACCATAATGCAAACAGGTTTTGGCTCTGAGTCCAGTGAAGTATTTCTAAGCATGCTTAACTCCAGGCACTTGACTACTCGAGTTAACATTTGTAAGACTTTCTACAGGCTTAAAGGTAAGCACGTGCTTAAATGGTTTGCTAACTCGGAGTCTCATTTTTCCTGAGTATTTAAGAGAACATTATTTTTAATGACAGTGCCATGCACAGTAAAAGATGTTCTTGAATAATGATCATTATTATCTATCATTCATTTTCCATTATTCTGTGTTCATCATTACCTATGCTCCTGCTGAACTGTTTATCTTGGATCAAAAACTGTAGTAAAGGGGCATCAATGAAAAGTGGCACTTTGATATAACAAGTAGTCAAAGCCAATGACTGAGCAAAAATCTTAAAAGTCTTAAGATTTCTTTTGCAGAAATGTTATGTAAACGTATGGAAAAAAGAAATATAGCTAAAGAATAAGAAAGCAGGAAAGAAGTGGCTTTGTGTATGTTTTTACTGCAAAAGCTTTTTTTTTTTTTTTTACTGCAGCATAACTGGTGCCTGCTAAGTCTTACCCTGCAAGGTCCTACAGGCATTACAGATTTCTACCACATGGTAGCTAAGTAGGCTTAACTCTCTTGCACTCAGCAGTGGCTGACTTTGCCTGCTCCAATCTCTCAGGAAAACTATAGTGCTTAGGTTCTCCTAAGTGGGATAGCTAACATTTAATACTGTAAAGTTAGGCAACTACCACAGCAAAACCAGAGTAATATTGGCAGTGAAGGGAAAACCTATTTTCATTTACAATAATTATTAAATGAGTTCTAATTCCAGAGTAGCAGCTAGGGAAATGAAATTCACAGGTATTAGGCAAAGATACAGTCACAGCTGAATTCTTAAAAGTAAGAACATGAAACAGAAAACCAGCTAGCTGGTTATGAGGAGGACATGTTGTTTATGAGCTGTTCAGTTACATTTTCTGCTGATCCATCTGCCTGTGGAAATCCTTTGCCATCCCTTGAAGACTAAAATACCATTCTGAAGATAGAGGCAGGATTCAAGCAGTACCATTCTCCCCAGATATCTTCTGATGAGGTGTCAGTTTCCTTTTGGCAGAGTCTGGAGGATAGATAAGGGACTGTGGTTACAGGCACAAAGGGCTTTTATGACAAGGTGAGAAAGAGAAAGTTTCAGATTAGCAGGAATTTGTATCTTTATTGTGCTTTTAACTTCGGTTTCAAATCTTAAAATGGATTTTCGCTGGTGCATGAACTCAGTGAACTAATGTCCTATTGCATTTTAATTTTGTCACTCTGACTCTGACTTCAAAGCCTGCTTCAAGTCTAGAGAAAAGTTCACAATCTGCTTGATTTGGCTATAGAAATGTGGGTTTGTTGTATGCAGTCACAAAACAGGGAGAGCTCTTAAAATAGATCAGCCAAGAATAAAAAAGGCTACTATATGTTTTGAAGGATCCATTGTATTTGTACCTAGATAATGAATAATCTTAACTAGCTCTTCACTGTTAAATAAGGAGTACTAATTTTTAACGAAACAAATAGACGAAGCCTCAGAGGTAGGTGTTTAAACTAACTGAAAATATAATTAAGTAAATCAGTAAAACAAATATAAAAAAACTGCGGGATGTATTTCTTTTCTCTCCCTAACTCTCTCTCCCATAGTTGTCTTATTCTCTTGTTTTGTTCATCGAAAAAAGTTTTTAGATTTGCAAATCTGTTCTGCAAATTCAAGTTTTGGAACTTTAAAATTGCAACCCGTCAGAGTTCGCTCTAAGCCTGAGGGATATATCACATTCCATAAAATTATTAAGACTGTCCATCAGATCAGATGGAAATCTATTAAGTGCAGTAGTATCTCACCACATAGGAATCATGCTCAACATTTTGTGTGGCCATCCTTTGAGGTGAAAGTCACTGGTGTGTGAATTCAATTATTTCACATACATAAAACTTTCCATATCACTCCCGAGTTCCCATGTTTTAGGTGTACCCATATCTGTTATGTTACTTCAGGGAGTGTCAACTGTACTTTGACTGTGGGAAATTAGATCAAAAAGAAATAAGATTTGGTTCATTGGGAAAGGACAGTTAGAGAGAGTGGAGCTGGTGAAAATTCAGGAGGGTAGATTTTAAATTCCCTTTCTCTAGGTTGTGGAAAGAATCCACATAGACTGAGGAAATGGTATTATTACTACCACTGCACCATATAGAAACTGCAGAGCAGAAATCAGCAAAGAATATTAAGGAGAAGACCCCAGGTTTTGGCCTAAACATTTCTCAGAAGTGATAGGAAACTCAGGTCGCTGTCTTCTTCACTAGAAACTGGATGGGTCTAAATATAGCACCTGATTCAGGTAATAAGCCAGGTGCAAATATTGTTCTTGTGGTGGTCCGTCAGGCCTATCAGTCCGTTCTCATTTACAGTGGGGCTCTCTGTAGAGTAACAATAATTTGGCCTCTCATGCTTTGGGACAACTTCTGCAACGAGGCAAGTAGTGGCCAGTACTGAACATACCTGAACTCTGGTTCTGGATGTGCATATCAGTCCACAGGCCCATCTCCATCAGAATCTGCAAAGGAAGATCAGTGGTCCAGTGCTGAAAAATGCCACTTCTCTTTGTAGTGCAGGGGCACTGCTGGGCACTCAAATGTTTTTCAGAGCAGGACATTTAGAAGCCTAAAAATAGGTGCAGTGCCTAACTTCAGGGGCTTACTTCAAAAGTCTTGGTAGTCCTTATCTGGCTAAAGCAAATATCAACTTCTTCGGAGTTTTCATGATGTGAAGGCTGCTGAATAGGCATGTGGATATTTTTTCATTTAGTCGAAAGCAATTTGTTTAGTTCTGCTATATCTTAGTATATATCATCATTCAATGGCAGATGAATATATAAACAATCCTAGGCTGGTGTAAAACAGCAGCATCCGTCAAGAGCCTGGCCCTGTACGCTCACTTGCTTTATCTGAATTTCTCTAACTTTTCCTTTTCTGTGTACTACATGAAGTATCTGCTCCTCTCATATCTATGCAAGGAGATTTATTTGGCAGTAAAAATGTCTTCTTAAATTGAAAGTTCAGTTATTTACTTTATAGAANTTACATTACTGTAACAGACATGTCTCCTGTAAAGCCTTTCAGCTTTAATCCACCAAAGTGGGGAAAACGTGATCCTGAAGTACAATTGAAGCAAAAGGACCAGCCAGACCTCTAAATTCTGTTCCCCACCGATGGGCAAGGGGCTGTTTTCTGTGTTCTCATTCAGTATCAGAAAAAAGCACTTTTCACTTGCTTTTTGAGGCAAGAATTATTGCCTCTTTAAAGGGGTGCTGAGGGCCTAGAAAAGAAGGACAAGGGCCTCTGAGAGGGATGCCACAGAGGGAATGGCAGAAAGTAGGCGGTGTGGTGCAGTAAAAATGCTGTGTAAACCTCCTAGACAGTTAGGAATACCTTGTGTAAAAATCCAGATGCCCATCTGTAATCCTAGACACCTATGTGTTTTAAAAACATTACTCTAGAAGTGTCTTCTGAGAGGAGGATTTAGGTGCTTGGTCACAGCTGGATACCCTGTCCCTCGGAGCGCTCTGGTGTGGTGCGGAGATGGTGAATCCTATGCACTCAGTAAGGAGTTGTTGCTCTTAGGTAGAACGTAAATTACATTCATTTTGTATGCTTTCTGATTTGTACATTGGAGATGGTAACTCTGCGCCAATACAGACATTTATTATATGATTTAAGTGCATTCTTATTTAACCGCCGTTGATGTCCTGGGTGACTTCATCCCTTTTGTAGATGTTTCACCTCTTTGTCTACACTTATTTACTGCTTGTACTGCTGAAAATCATTGAAGTGCACCAGTAATTGAAAGAGCCTGACTAAACGTTTTCTAAAGAAAAGCAGGACAAGTCTGTAAAATTGGTTGCAAAATGTACTTATCAGTGTGTGCTGTGGTATTGTATGTACTCCGTGTCATGTGGCAAGAACCCCCAGTCTGTCCCTGCAGCTCTTCCTTATGTTGAAATTGCTTTCAACCCTGATGTTATTTCTGTCTTTATTTTTGGCAGCAGGGTTAGCAAGTTTAAATTTTGAAAGGTGGGGAATGAGAGATACAGAACTGCTTAGTGAAGGGGTCAGAAAGGACAGGCTAGGTAAAAAGCAGTTGGGACTGCTAATGCATTCCTCTTCCGTCTCCTCATGGGGCAGAGGAAGGTGAAATCCTACATGGAGCCCAGAGGTCCCTTCCCCCTGCTTTCATCTCACCCACCCTATAAGCTTTGTGTCAAAGTCAACCTCTTCCTGCTGGAGGACGACTGGATGCGATTCCTTTCAGAGGCTGTCAGCGCTTCTCCTGTAACTGCCCTGTGGAGATGCTGTTGAGTGACATGAAACACTTTTTCTCCTGACAGGATTAGCGAGCCATCTCTCCACACTGCCCAGCTTCCCCCTCTGCCTCCACCAGCTCTCTCTATGTGGCCAAAGAGGCATGCTTGGGTCTTGGATAGCAAAATAGCATTGGGTCACTTCTCCCACATTTGCTACTGACAGAGGAACTCTGTTATTAGAGGAAACTTTCACTCTTCACACAGCAAATTAACCCATTTTTGGAGCAAGAACAGGAATTGCTAGTCTATGTCCATTTCTTTTGTGCCTCTCCATTTATATCTTGTGGAAGCGTAGGGATTGTCGGGTGTTGTATCCAGTCTGCGGTCCTGCCAGATGAGTTCCTGCTCTGACCACAGCCTCATCAGGTGTTCTGTAGGAGGGAGAAGCCGACTGCGGTGGTTAGCCTGTCCCAGTGGAAATGCCATGACTGATCTCTGATAATGGAAAACTTCCCTCTTTCTGGGAAGATATATGATAAAATCTTGCCAATGGGACTCCCAGAATCAGGATTTTTATCCTGGGTGTTCATTTTGACTCCCTGAGAACAGTGTAAGGTGGACAGAGAGATGTTTTTTAGGCACTCTAGTGGGTGATCAGTCTAGCCATTTGCTGGAGCAAATCAAGAAATTGGTACTAACTTGCCTGTCCCCTGTGCTGTAGTTGATGCTTGGTTATCCTGTCCCTGTCTCCATTGTCCCCTCGACCAGTTTATGCTCTCCATTATTATTTGGCTATATTGGGTTACTCAAGCAGGTCTTATCTTTCATTTGACTACTTTCCCTTCATCCCAAAGTTACTGTGCCTTTTTTGAATGAATGCCTTGACTGTGCTTCTGTTAACTTATGCTAACTAAAGCATGCCTGCCAGGTCTTCAAAGACCAATTATCTTGCCTTGCATTTAAATGTAAACTTTTCTCATTGCCAAAATATAGATGCAAATATGTATGAAAAAATACATTTATTACATGACTACATAAAATAACTAGAAAGAAGCAGCACAAATTTTTTTTTCATTGCATGTGTAGTGGGGTTAAGATATATTCAGCCACGTATGTATTGAGATTATTCATTCAGCTTACAGTAAGCGTGTATATTGAAATCAGTGTTGGGTCTGCTTATGGGTTGAATCTGGCTCTGCAAATGTACAATATTGCGTTAGTACATTACAATACGCTGTCATGTTCAAACCTTTGAATTTATTAAGCAGGATGTAATATGCCAGATCTTTACAAATTACTCATTGTTTTGGTACTGGATGTTGGCAGTATTATCATTAACATAGCAAGCCAAATGACCCTTGCACTAGATTTTCCGTGTTATTTTCCAAGCAGATGTCAGTGCAAGAAACTAATCTCAGTTTATCTCAAATTATTGTACTTTCAGATGGTTATTCAATCCGTGAAGTATGGGATGGTCCATATTCACATTATCCCAAGGGGAGCCCTTTGAAAGAACTGTGACCTCTTCGCTCTCAAAGTTGAGAGGAAAGCATTTTCTTCCAACTCTGCTTATCTTTTTGCCAAGGAAAAACAGCCCTTTCCTTTCTGTCCTATTTCACCTTTAATTTGTCCTGTTGAGGTTTATTTCTGGAGAAGAGGACTTGTTTCTTCTCTAAAGCAATCTTTCTTGCAACAACTGCTCAAGCATTATGGTCCTACCATGGCTTGACCCTTTTGGAAACACTAAAATGTGAAAAAGGGCACTTGGATCCCATGGTGATGAGCAGGCTTAAAAATACTTAGGTAGATCAAAAAGGCTGAGTTGCTGAGTTTTGTGGCTTCTGTTTGGATTTTTTGTTTCATTTATCCTGCAGTGTCAACAGAGCCAAAACTCTGAAAGGCATACCAGACAGGAAAAGCCAGTTGGGAAATGACCTGAAACTGTTGTTGGCACCACACTTTAAAAGCAAGCCTTTTTATTGTCTGCAAAGCAGCGGCTGCAGATCACTATCCTTCTGTTGTTATTAGCTGGTGCAATGCTGAGGATACCTCTGAATAGTGGCATTTCATGTACAAAAAGAAAATCCAAGAAAACTCTCATTTCAGACCTGAAGTTTTGATTTTCCTTTGGCAGGAATTTTTCTTCATCTGATTTTGAAGCCAAAGAAAAATTGTGTCACAGGGTCTGGCTTTTCATCAGACGCTTGAAATCAGTTATGAGGCATGCTGAAAGGACTTAAAGAGTGCTTCAGAGAATCCTGATTATTTTCCTGACACAAGCTTCCTATATTGTCTAACTAGCATCACTAAGAAAGACAAAATGGTTGTCTGCTATGCAATAATTATGCCATAAAAAGAAAAAAAGGAATGAGAAAGGCAAAGGCATTCTAAACCTACAAAGGACACCAAGTATAGAGTGACCTTTCTTGATCTTTACTATCAAGGCACCAAGTATGTGTTTCTTAATGTCCAGTTCTAGCTAAATTTAATCTATACACTGTCTACCATATTCCCTCTAGGGAATGCAATGCCAAATGAGCACACAGTGTTCTCACATTAAAATCTTCCATCAGCATTGCTGTGGGCTGTGGGGGATATTAAGTCAGCCAGTCTCCTTGCTGCTCTAGCCTGAAGAAGAGGCCAAAGTTCAACAGTTTCATTAATTCATTCAGGAAGAGAGGAAAGTAAAAACAAACCAAGTATTTGTTTTCATTGATTGTCCAGGTTTCATTGATTGTCCAGACAACCAACTCACTTGGTTGCCTTTTTCTTTTTCCCGTTCCCCCTTTTTCCCCTTCTAGAAATCAAGGGATTATGGAATTTTAATGTCAGCAATGAAGATGCTGAAGATACTTAAACAAATCATTCCATCATAGTCGAGTTTTCACTGAAAATTTTAGGTTTTGCTTTAAACTTCCTTTGCTTCATTAGTTGAATTTTATCAGACTGTTAGTAATTTTTAAGCATAAGCTCTTTATTTGGTTATGGTTCTTTATCCAATGAAACTTTACTAATTTTCTTTTCCTACTAGTCACTGAACAAAGACTGTGTTTCAAGAATGCTGGCTGGTTTGCAGAGCTCTGGCTGTATGAGATAGCTCCTTCTCTCTCTGAAAATGCAACCTCACGTAGCATAGAGCAATTAAACTGTTGGGAAATCTGAGAAACCCTGTGGTCACAGGAGATGCAATCCTACGTTGACTGCAAAACTCCCTGCCAGATAAAATAAAAGTAGCTATTAATTTCACCATGTTAGGAGCTAAGAGTGCGTACGGGAGCCAAGCTCAAAAGCCGTCCCTTCGTACAGGCTTTACCCCAAATGTAAATGCAATCATGCTGTCAAATAAAAACAGAGACAACAATCTTAATACAAGACACTGCTGTTGCACTTGTATAATCTGAAGAAATGCTCGGTCTGAGGCTGATGTGTACCAGTTTGAGAAACCCACTGGAAACTCAGTGATCATATTCACTGTGCTAATACATAGTTCACCCTTAAAAACGTATGAAAGTTACAGCAATGAGGTCAAAGAAATGAAAGAAGGGCTGGACCAGAAATATGGAGTATAGCAATAGATTACCTTGGTTAACTTGGTAGTTCAGGAGTTCATGAGAAGTTTGTGACTGCTGTTCTGTGTTTTTCTTCTGCAGAGCAATTTCCCCTGTCCTCTTCCGCCTCTTTCATGTTATTTATTTTCTAGTAACACTGACCTTCTACGCTGAAAAATGAAAAGAGTTTCCTCCTCAAAGAAGGACTCTTCCATGTGAAAAGATTTTTCTTGTATATGAGTTCACATTTTGTAAATATATTTTCTTGCAGGTTTTTCTGGCTCATGCATAAAACTGTATTTTAGATTTTAGGTAAATGCTTCAAAAGTGCATGACTTGGAAGCCTACATTCCCTGGTTTTCATTAAGATCTGAATTAGTCTTTTAAGTCAGATTTGAAAATAAAGCTGAGGCTCATAAGTCACTTAGGTGCTCTTCAAATTTACTTTTAGGGTAAATTCTGAATGCAGTTTTTTCCCTGTGTGTTGTTTATAATGATAATCTAATGTTTAGCCAATGCTTGGCTGTGTAACAACAGAGAGGGTTGTGAGATGACCAAGCTCATTTCCTGAGTTGCATCTTTTTGTTTTCATAACAAGTCTTTATTTAACATTTCATTTAACAAGCCTTGTGGACTATCTCTTGATTAGATTCTGCACGTTTCCTGCCACTTGCATAAACTGAGAAATGTAACCTTAAAGCCAGAGCCAATATAAATATTTTTTCATAGAGTGAGGTAACAACCAGCTTTTTGTTTCACAAAATTCAGACTTACTAGAAACTCTGAAACTTTCCTCCATTTTCAGTCTGTCCTGAAAAATAATTTCAGATGGTCGCTTATGTAAGTGAGGAAGCTGGGGATTTAGCATTGTGGGAAATTATTGCAGAATCACTATCAGAAAAAAAATGGTTAAACTTTCAGAGGGAAGATTGGGATGTCAGTATTCTTAGAATTAAGTTAAAATCTGGCTGAGGATAACCTGTGTGCATTGCACTTATGTGTGTGTGTGTAAAGTGGGAGTCCCTTTGTATTATTTGTTCACTGATTGTATATTCAGTGCTACACAGACAAGTTATAAAAATCTTCTTCTAATTTGCCTTGCAGTCAAAATCAACTAAAACTTTTTCCTCCCTGTGTAATTCCTGGCTTTAATTGCTAATTTGTGGAACTAACTTTGTAGGGCCTGTGCTCTGCTCTTTGGTTTCATAGTGGAAACCTGGAGTGACTTCAGCTGAGTGAAGTTACTCCGCAAATGTGCTTGTGTGGACACCAGCAGCTAGTCCAGAAGAAGAGTCATAGTCGGTATTTCTGGAGAGTCTGAACGAGAAATTGTGGTTGATGGTAATATCAAGACCAAGAGAAAATGGAATTGGCGTTTAAGGGAGAGGTTTGCGCTATAGGCATAGTTTTGGCGAAGAGGTCAGCTGAGATAGTCAAGACTAAAAATTGTCACCATGGGATATGCCCCTGAGAGGTTCAGCCAAAGGACTTGAATGTTGGAAGTTTTTCAGTTTGTTTTTTTTTTTCTCAACCAGTGTAAGATTAATTTATAGTGTTTGGGCGGGGGGAAGTTGGGGGATGGGGTCAAATTGATGGCAAGCTGCCAAAATCTGCTTAACTTCTTTATCAAAAGAAAAATAAACTTTCATCTGCTTTTCTGATGTCTTTGAGTGTGAAAATGGGTGTGTTGCAAACCGAATGCATAAGCTGCTCCGCAGCAATGAATTTCAAATTCTTAAAGTTTATGGGACATTATTAAACCTGTAGTTATGGTGGTATGTTAGCAATTGCTGAGTTTTACTGGCTTTACTTGAGTTCACTTTAAAAAAAAAAAAGAAAAATCTCGGTGAATTGCTGCTGCTCTTAGTTTCCAATGGTCAGTGTTCAATTGCTGCTTGCATTTCTCTCCTGATTGTTTTGATTTGCTGCTCAAAGGCCAACATGTAATTCACTCAGTCTGGTTCCTGAGTCTGATTATGATTTTTATAGTGCCATCTCTCAGTCTCAATCTTTATAGGTTCTTTTGATTGGTGTGGGGCCATTGCAGCTTGGTTTTCTATTGTGAACTTTCAGTGAGATGTGCCAGCTCTGCAAGATGGTCCTATTTTTTCCCCTTCTATGTGATTGTTGTGAAACTGCACTTCTTCAAGGACGCTAAAGCTCCCAAAATATTCTAATTTACTCTTTGGTATCCAAATTAATCACGGTCCTAATAAGTTCCCCAGTTACTGAATTTGCCTGACTCTTCCGTCCATTTTCATAAAACTATTCTTTTAAGACCCCATTAAATAAGACCCTATTTTCAGTCAGTTTAGCTTTGCCAGACTTTAACTGTCAGGTTTAAATTTTGTCAGGTGTCTGCATCAAGCAGAATGTGTTTGCTTGGACAAAAAATACACCAACATATTTTAGCATTTTTCAGAGTAATGCAAAGGAAACAAATACACTGTTTCATTTATATTTTAACTGTTAAGTATTGAAAAGATAAAAAAAGCATTTGTAGCCACGTGCTTTGAATCAGAGACTTTTCAAAGCCAGAGGTTTGAGTATTTGGGCCAGAAATATCTCTTTTGACATCTACCCTAAAAAATCTTACCTTATTTGATGAAATTATCACCTTTTTTTTTAGAAATCAGAATTCAAATATATTTTTCGGAAATGCTTTAGCTTATAAAGTCTGAATGATATGAAGCATTGACGTTTCCTGGGTGTTGAAAATTTCAGTTTTGCTCAGCTATTATCAAGGTAATTTCTTCTTTGATACCATGTGGTAAAATGCTTTTGGATGTCGTATTTTGAAGCTACTAGGAGTACCATTGAAAATGCTAAGAAGTCAATTCCCCATTCTGATTTCTGGAAGATTTTAAGTAAGCATGGGAAAAAAGGAAGAAAGTCCGTTGTCATATGAAGACACTTTCTCTTCACTCATGGTTAGATTACTCATGGTGGATGTGGCCGGGTTTGGCGGTGAAGGTGGCCTACAGCTGTGCAGTTGAAGATCCTGTCATGTAACAAATACACTGGAAAGGCTGAATGAAAAGACTGGAAAGGGGCAGATAAGGATTTTCCTAAATATTAAGTTTGTCATGGGCAAAATAGTCTTTACTTGGGGAATTTTACTTAGTTTAATTTATTGCCAATTAACATAAACTTTTAATTACTCGTTCAAGTATTGAGAAAAAAAGACAATTCAATGAACACTTAGGGAAACACCTTTCCTCCCCCTTCCCCAGGCTCGGCTTCAGTCCGACTCCTCTCCTCCTCCTTCCTGGTCTCAGCCTCCCCCGTCGCCACACGTGTTACCACAGCCTCCCAGTCCCCTCAGTGAGGTGACAAGTGGCACAGCAGGTTGAGGTCACTGGCCTAATGTCTTTCTGCTGCTCCTTACTTGTTTTGCTCTGCACCAGTGTGGGTCACCCATGGCTGGGTTCCTTCAGGGGTGACCCTGCTCGGGTATGGGGTGCCCGCGGGCCAGAGTCCCTCAGGGTGTCCCTGGCCTGATGTGGGGCACATGCAGGTGCAGTCCCTCAGGGGTGTACCCGCCCTGGTGTGGGGCGACCTCGGTCCCGTGGGGGTGCCCCTCCTCTGTCAGGGAGCGCCTCCTTCCGAGAGCGTGTCTCCAGCCATGTCCCCAAGGATGACATCTTCCACGTGTCTCCTCCGTTTTGTTTCCTTTTCTTTCTCAAAACACTTCTCTTCCTCATGTGTCTCCTGCCCCAGCGGCTGCTTTCTTCAACTACATCTGAGCAGAGGTGTGGCGGGCTCCCCTGACAGGCTGTAGTTTCGGGGTGCTCACAGTGGTGTTGGAGTCAGCAGCCCTGGAGCTCCTCCACACAGGGCCCCTGCAGCTCCCTGCTACCCACACCGTGCCGTGTAGGCCCAGTAGAAATTTAGGAAGGTTTCCTGACTTACCAGTTCTTGGCTTTACATCTTAAATATAGTTTTGGTAAATACAGGGCTTGTTATAAATCTATTTTCAGAGCATCTGAATATGAAGTTGTATAGATGGGTGTGTAATTTGGAATTGGATTGTGTTGAACCAAAAGGCTTTCATGCAGCAGCACTTTGTATGTAATGCTGGGCCAAGACACCTCATGACCAGGTGAGTGCTAATGAAGCTTGACATGATTAAATGGCCCTGAAAAGTCTGAAGACAATTTGTTATAAAAGCAAATCTGAAGGCATTTTGTTACAGGAATTCACGCTGCTCTTTCCTGATTGGAATCTTTCTTGGTATCACTCATCTGTTGAATAACTTGAGCTGGGAGCAGTGTAGATGAGCATACCCTGAAATCTGAGTCTTAGAGAAGACATTGAGATTTGGTACATTTGGTAGAGAGCTGATCCATTAATACCGCTTACGTTTCGCTACTGCACGGAATTTTGCTTTACCAAATTTTTTATGCTTTTCTTCAAAAATTACAGATGAAGTTTTGAGGAGAAAAGGAGTCATCAGATATATTTTCCAATTTTTTCTGGTTCTGGGACTGAAAAGCTGCTACAGCTAATTTATCCCTCCAAACAATAGGTGCTGCTATTTGAAAACATGAGGAGAGAAGTAGGATGGCAGTGTCCAATAAAAGCATGGGTTTAGTGAAGATGTGAAAATACAGGACTGGTGGAAACAGGGATGAATATTGTATTGTTTTCATCCTGCAACTTTGTTATGTTGATTTTTAAATATAGTTCTAATGACAATAGTATCCCTGCTTATAGTTGAACTGCAGTCAGCTGCCTTTGTGCAAAACACCAATTGACATGAATGAATTATGCCAGCAAGAAATAAAAATAGAATGTTATTTGAAAGTCATGCTTGTCGGATAAAAGGGGGAATAATTTATTAGGATTATATCTTACTGTACCTTTGAAAAAAATACATTAAAAATGCAAACAGTGAAGAGAAAAGCATTGGGTGAAGAAATACAGTTAAAAGAGCACATCTGTTTCAAATTCTTATTTGGGGCAAAAAATCCCCACATATGTTTTTATTTTAAATTTGCATGTGTGTTGTTATCCTTGTGTTAACTATGAGGTAAATAAAAGTATTGAGAATCCATTTTTCAGTGAAGTTTGGTTAGGAATATTTGTACACTTTGTGAGAGAGATAATTTGAAAGCTAATTGAAGCTTTGTGAGGAACCAATTCCCTGCAGGTCCCTTAATTTAAAATACCTGCCTTTTGTGTACTAGTGTTGACCAAAGGCACTTATTTATTTTCGAAATGAAATAATTTTACCCTTCAGTTTGCATTTTTGACATGCTTTGCTAGAGTACAGCATAACACAGAACCATGTCACCGAGTTTGCTCCAGCCCAGCAAATACAGCTGTAACAAGAACTGAACTGTAGAGGAAAACACATTTGGTTTTGGTTAATGAGGTACATGTATTCAGCCGTGATTGGTTTAGATAGCAGTTTTAGATATACTCTTGTAAAGTTAAGAAGTTTTCTACTGAATAGATAGGGGAATCTCATGCTAATAAACCTAGCCATTTGGGCATAAGTAGGAGTGAAATTCCAGTGCCATTGAAATCTGTGGTAAAAACTCCATCAGTTTCCTTCAGTAGAACTTGTATTTTACCTTACAGCCATTGTATGGGTCTCCCAATCTCAGTCTGCACTTTTGTAAAGATTTGTGGTGAAAAAGTATTCACTTTATTTTATGTTGCAAGGTCCCTGACATTAGAAAAACTGCTTGTGTGAGGGTCTAGAACCATCCTGTTCTGCTTTTGTCATCAAATTAAAGTGCCTAAATTAGGAGCCTTGACCTTTTTCAAGGTCAGCCTAAGAGAGATGGGGCAATTTATCCCACCTGGGATCTGATTCATCCTCTGGAGGGAGCTGCCTTGTGCTCTGCACAGATGGGATAAGCCAGGCTGGGGAGCTGCCCATTGCTTCTGCGCTTCCCTGGAGAGCTCTGAGGAGCAGTCACTGAAATGTCACAAAACAGAAGTCAAGGTGGGACTTTTGAGATTACCCCCCAAGTAGCTGGGCAGCATGAGCTCACCTCCTGATGTTAACTAGGAGAGCGCACAGGTGAGAGAAATTTTTACTCTGTGTTTTGCAGGAGCTAGAAACACATTGGATGCTGGGCTTTGAATGGACATAACTTCATGGGCTCAGTGAGCTCCCTTCTTCACTGCAGAAAAGTCAGCGATTCAATATCGTTGCCTCTGCCACTTTATTACTCCAAGAAATAGTCATAAAGAGTAGCAATAGAGTCATTAGAGAACCCTATTAAAACCATCACTGTGCCTCTAACTGCTGCAGGAAAAGAAAAAGGCTTCTGGACCAAAGTTTTCTATCCAAGATTTTTGCCCTCTGTGGAGACAAAGGAGGCTAAAAAAGAAATCCCTGTCTGTAGTTCTTGCCAAATAGGCATGGCTTCAGTGTTTGGAGAGTCCCTCTCAGGAGATCAGGAGTGGTTTGATGTGGAAAGATTTATGGGCACTTAAAACTTATAATGAAACTGTTATCTTTGCTTTCTCTCCTCTTTCTAAATCACATAGAGTCAGGTGGTATGTACTCACAGTAGTATTAATAACTGTCAAGTCAGGTATAAAGCAAAAAATATTTCTGACTTGGGTAGAAATTAGACCTGAGGATGAAAACTGTCAGTGGAGAAGTGATTTTTGTGTTGTCTCCAATAGTAAGTAAGGTGCTGCTCTTGCAAATCATTCTCTATAAGAAGATCTTGTGCCAAGTCTCGTTAACTTCAGCAGTCGCTTCATGAGAGCCTGGGGATCCTGCCTTTCAGAGCAATTTATGTGGCTGAGGCTGAGATGGAGAAAGAGCGTTGTGTGTTCGAGGGCAAGGTGGGGAGCTGCTGGCAGAGGGAACTAAGCAGGGAAGGAGTGAAGGGGGAAATAGAGAGGTAGTAATGCCATTACAATCAGAAGAGTTTTCTTGGATTAAAAACCCAGCTGAAATACATTCTCTGTTCTATTTAAAAAATACAGCCTTAATAATCCTGGATTGCCAGAGATCAATCCTGCCTCCACTGAGGGCACTGAAGTCTGTTGGTTGGTTTTACAAGCCTGAGGTTTCAGCCCCTGTCAGACCATTCACACATGTGTATTTCTGACTTGCACAAGGTTGCCAGACCATTGCAGGGTTGGTTTATACCCTCCCTTATTTTCATGCTAAGATGGAAACATTTTGAAACCCAACTCAGAAAAAGTGAAATTCTGAAAGAAAACACAGAAGTTCCTGTTAAATACTCTGGAGCTCTTGTAGGATTATAAAAATTCCCCAAAGCCGGCTTGATAAATGTGGGAGATTGAGGATACATCACCCTATCTGTTTTCAGACTTTCCCCACTTTTAGCTATCAAAAATTGCTGCTGTGGTAATCACTTCAACTGATGCTCTTAGGAGTGGAAACTCAGTTTGTCAGCCTGAGGTATCCAGAGAGAGAAGGTGAGAGTATACATTGAAACCCACGGTTTCCCTTTTCTCCACCTATCTTCTTGTCCAAGAAAAATTTTCCTGTCATCTTTATTTTCTCCTACCCTGTTTAAGGTCCTCAGTTAAAAAGTTGGTTTGCTTACTGTTGGGACTGGCCTGCTAATCTCATCCCCAGCCCAGTCCTACGTTCTGTTTCAGAGAGGCCAGCACCATCTGTTCCAGAGAAAGTTTCACGAGTTGCCGAGATAGGTGTTGCTGAAAAACCTGTCTTTAAGGGCAAGTTTCTTCTTTCCTCTCACCCCCTTTAATAAGAGTTTTGCTGATGCGGTGAAGTCTGAGTGCTTGTCATTAATAATAATTAAAAAATAGTGTCTACAAGTTTGAAAAGGCTGATTGAAAACAGGAGGATACGTGATTTTTGTGCACTCAAAGTTAATACATAATCTACTTGTGCTGTACTACAGTATAATATAAATTTGTTTTAAATAACTTTNGCCATATGTATGAGATCTCATTTTGAACACTTATTGTTAATTTTTATGATTGGTGTAAAAGAGAAGCATGGAATCTGGGTCAGTCAGATTGAATCCATGGGAAAATGCCACTAAAAATTAATTTATGATGGATGAGAATGATGCTGAAAAGGCTGACTTAATTTGTTTCATTACGTTTGGAGAATGAAGCTGACGGCTCGACAGCACCAAACTGAGGTGGGCACAGCAGAGCCCAGTTCTTGGCAATCTTCACTCACAGCTTTGTCCATGCATCTCTTTAATGATAGGTAATATGCTGCTCTTTGGCAACTTCTGAACAAAATCCTGAATTAATTTTGCACCCAGGGGAGAGTACAAATCATCAGTGTGATGCTCTTGATGGTGTTTATTTTTCAGAAACTTCAGCAGTGCAAAGAAATGGTTCTGAAACATAGGCTGGGGGAGGAAGGAACAGCCTCTGGGGTAGCCAGAGTAGGAAAAGAGGATATTTCTTACCACTGTGTCCAAGCAAGAACGGAGATCGAGGGCTGAAGACTGGGTACTGCTTAACCTGTGGAAAGCGCATGTCCTTAGCAGGGATTTGTCCTTCCATATACGCCAGAACTGTTTAGTGCTTAGTGTGCGATGGTCTGCTGGTAACAAAAGGATATCAGGAAATTCATTTCTTTTTGGGATCTGAATAACCTTTAAGCTTCTAAGATGGCGTAATTTCTCTTTTTATGCCATCTTTGAATCAGATCAAGTACAAAGTAGAATTTTTTTTAAACTTTAATGTCAGAATATCTCTCAAATATGTTATTGCGAGAACTTCTTTCATGAGCAGAAGCATTAAGTGCTGCCCCTTCTCATTTGACTAATGAAGGGAATGACTAATGAAGTGAGGGTGCGAGAGTTCACACATAATTTCATTCTATTTGAAAATGCTGAGCTACAAAAGCACTGAGGATTTCCATTTGTGGAAGAAAGAGGAAGGTGACTGTCAGAACAGAGCTCCTACTTCAAACTTACTGCAGTGATTTTCCTTAGCATTGCTTCTTTTGTTGTAGGAAAACGTAGAGTTTCTGAAAATATTTTTCAATTTTAAACAAAGGGAACTGTGTTTCTGGGTTAACAAATGCTGGTGCTGTCTGTGTCTTCGTATGTGATCTTGACACTCTGGATCTGTCACAAGAAAAACTGAGGGTTTGGCATCTAATTAATAATGATGGGAATCTACCTTTGTCATCAAAACTCAGTTTTGGGAAAAAGAAAATTTTCTTTAAAAAATAACACGTTTAAGCCTATTTATAGATTCAGCCAAATTTCAGAAATAAAGGCATGCATAACTGCTAGCACCTTGTGGTATATCAGACAGCAATGCTGTAAACTGCTGTTGCCCATGCAAATGGTGTTTCCGTATGCAAACATGGAGAAGTCTATGGGCACTTAGGCGTTTACAAGCACACAACGTGCGCATGTTTATGACTATGCAACGGTACACGGACTTTGGCCGCGGAAATGTTGTCAATAAAGTGCAAAACCATAGATGTATACGTAAGCGCATTCCCTGCTTATTAGCAACCTGCTATAAACCCCTGTTGACATAGCTATTGGTTGTGTGTAATCATCGTGCGCATTTTTAACTATCACATTAAGATTCCCAGTTTCTTGTAAAATCAGTCACTACAGTATTTTCTTTTTTTATTAATACCTGTGTGTATGAGGTGTCTGACAGAGTTATTATCCACTTTGGTGATGAAAAACTCCTGCTGAGGTCTGGGAGAACAGGATTGCAAAGACCAGCATGATGTCTGTCTTACAAAGCGGTCATTCTTCTGACTGACCATCTGTGTGTGAAAAAGGACTGCTATTACGCAGCAGTAGTTTTGTTGGGTTTGGCCTTGATTTCTTTTTTCCAGATTCTGCCTAGCAAAGAGGGAGGGAGAGAAGGGAAAGAGAGAATTTCATTGGGGAATGGAGGAGGGTGGGGGTGGAGAGAAGGAGGGCTGAAAGCTTAAAAAAATGAGTGACTGGTAGAAGAGTACAGTAAAGTCAGTGAATAATTTTACTGTCCTGGTCTAGCAGCTTGGGAATGTGCCATGTTAAACAATAACATCTTCCAAGTGAGAAAGGCAGAGAGGGAGGGGAAAGTTAGTGTGAAGTGTGGGGAGGGGACTGGAGGGATTGGATCCTTGAGTACAGTCATTGCCAGTTCTTGGATCAGCTACTTTTTATTTTTTTTTTCTTTTTTTTTTTCATTAAATATTTGACACTGAGTCAATGCCCAGGATATAAAAATCTGTACTAGTCTGTTACCATTGCTTGACAAATAACATTACAGGTAGGCTGCTGGCTTCGGGTTTTACCCACATAAATTAAATTGTTATTGCTTCTTTGGAGCCTTATGGACCTCACTTCTCTGAAATCGTCCTATGGCACTGAAGGAGATCTAGAGGCAGGACTCCAGGAAAGATGTAGGGCTGCCATGCAACTTGGCCTGGGTCTTTTTTAATTTTGTTTCCATCCGCCTACTGAAAATGTTATCCAGGGGCTTTTGAAGGCTTCATAGATTGTTTTCCAAAAGTCTAGTAGGCTCATTGATTTAGACACCACGTGCCAATTTGCTCTTAGCCAGGACTACAGTGCATGTCTGGGATTTCATCACAGAGGGCATCTTGGTCAGCATGCAGAGCTGCTGGGAAAAATTAAGGTAACTATGCATGCACTGCACCGTTAGTGGATGCCTTGGCAAGAAGTATACTGCTTTGGGAATCCTGCCAGGCTGTTTTCTATGCCTGGTTAGCAACAGCGACATGTTGCAGGAGTGCCATGCAGGATAGAGGAGGCTTATCAGGGCATGGTGGCCCAGAACAAAGGGGCTATCAGTTCAGTGCTGGAGAAGACTTCTTGTCCTGACGGAGATGGTATATGAGGCTTGGGCAGTGGCCACCCGCAGCCTGGGTTCAGGCTCACATGAATACAATTTTTGTGGTATCTTGCAGACATCTGGTTTGGAGGAAACCGATGCTGTGACTGAATGTGGCCCTTAGTTCTTAGTTTAATTAAAAGTTAAACTCCAACAGGTCTGATGCACCATCTGGTAGGAAGATGTACTGTGTGTGCCTGGCTATACATGTGTGGTGTGCCCCTCCTCTTCCCCTAGCATCAACACGCTGGGGACAGCGACACCGAGCTGCTGCTGGAGCCGCAGTGGGTTTCATGCTTAAGCCTGCCTTTCATCAGCGGCTGAACAGACCCCGTGAGACACGTTTCTCTGGAAAGGTGCAGCAAACACAAGTTTCAGCTGCTAGTTTGACTGGTAGGTTTTTCTGGAGGGTGTGAAATTGTAGCAGGCTCTGGGCTTGCTGCGGAGGAGGAGGGGCAGGGCTAAAAACCTGAGAACATTGCTGGGGATATTGGGTCACTTCAGACATTTGAGCCAGTGGCGATAGGAGGCAGGCCCCGGATCGGCATTGAACTGGTGTGAAAAAAACCCCAAACCAAAAAGCCAACCAAGAAAAACAAAAAAGATATAGGAAGCTGAGCTTCCTATATCAGGTCTTTTCTTAAAGAGCTAACGTATCATAGCATTGACGAAGACCCAGCAAGGAGGTAAGAAAGAGAAACATGTTGCTTTACTGACTCATAACCCATGTCAGTTAAGAGGTATTTCATGCTTTTATGAGGATGGATGTGGCAAGCCTCCAAGAAATGAGTGAAAATCATGTAGAAAACGCTTCCCCAATTAGCTAGAACATTGCAATGGTGTAATAGAACGAATGCAATCACAGGAGGGGGAAGTTACTGACAAAAATCTGTTCCACATTATTCAAATTATTCCTGATCTAAAAATGGGGATAAGCAGTAAAAGGAGAAGATTTGCTAATGACACAAAACTCTTCAGGAAAATCTAAACTCAAATCAACCCTGGGGATTTGCAGATGCTATTAGGATGATGAATGGCTGAATCTCTTTTCTCAGGTTGTTTTCTAATCTTAATAAATGAAGAGTGAAGAAACTAGCATAAATTATATATATGCCATGACTAGCAGGAAATAGCTATTGCCATCTCGGGGGGAAGCACCTCAGGTGTCATTATGGCTAGCTCTGACAATGTCTCCTCAAAACAATGGTAGTATCAGCTAGAATGCTAGGAGTTGGTAGGAAGGGAATAGAAATCAAAGTATAGAGCATTGTGCCACAGAGCATTCACACCTGGTCTTGTATGTAAAACTCTGGAAACATTGTAATTTAAAAATCCTAAGGATTTCAAGAAAAACTGGAGGGATGAATCATAAGGATGCTATGGAATGAATTCTACATGACAAAGAGCTTGACGGACTTCCTAGGCTGGAAAAGAGTGACTGTGGGGGAAAGATGATAATTACCTTTAAAAGCAGTGAGGGTGAATGAAGAGCTCTTCCTCTATTCATTGTTTCTCACTAAACAAGAACTATGAACACTCAGTTAAATTCTCAGGTAGCTGATTTTAAACAAGCAAAAGGAAGTGCGATGAAGTCATGGACCTCATTGCCACAGGATGTTGTCCTGGACAAAAGCATAAGCAGGTTTAGAAAAGGATTAGGCAAATCAGAGGAGGATGGGTTTGTAAGTACCTATTAAACATGGTGGTGCAGGTGCAAGCTCTCAGTTCAGGAAGTCTCTAAGCTGGTACCTTGCTGGTAGCTGGATGGATACAGCAGGGAAAGAATTAGTCTGTATATACCCCTTTTCTTATAGCTGTCATTAGACTGGACTACATAGATCTTTGATTGGCTCAGTATGGCAGTGCTAGATTATGAAATATATTTTTTTCCTCACTTGGTAGCATAAGAAATGACTTCTTGTCAGGCTGGTACAAATGGCACAACACATTACCGAGTGAATGGGGAGGGTATTTCTGCAGGGCATTTTGTGACAAGGTGGGCTCCCCACAGCATGCCAGGAGAACTGTGCTCGTGGCAAGGGTGCCCACATTCCTCTCTGGCTTTACAAGTGGAGGGGATGATGGAAAGTACTACAAGGCAATGTGCTCTTCATTTAATGCCGATCATTTGTCTTAGTCCCAAAGGTGATTGAAGACACATTTTTACAACAGAGAAAATGAATGGCCACAGTTGATTTGGTAGATGGGAATCTGCTCTGGGAAAGTGAACAACGGCTGATCAGAGGGTCGCGTTCTTGCTGATAGTGCAGCTGCTGATGTTTTTTCCATATCAGTGTCAAAGAGGGAAACCAGCAGCTCCTATGCCAATGAGAGCACTATCTGTTATGAATGTCAGCACTTTGTAAACTACTTCACTATACTCCCTGTCTCTTCCCTTCACCTCTTAGCCTCCGCTTTAATAAATATTTTAGATGGAGAGATATTCTCTGCAAGACCTAAATGTACTGTGTAGATGTACTGTAAATGTGTAGAACGGAGCTTCCTTTTACCACCTGCTCTGGGTTCCACTCACAAATATCTGATGGTAAAAATGAGTAGGATAGACTGAGAAGTCAGGTGAAAAAGTAAATATGCCCTGATTCAGACATAAAAGCTGATAGTTAAAAAAAGATCACCAAAACACTTGATAAGAAATCCATGTGAGTAGACTCTGACTTTTAGAGTGTGATTTCAATCAGTTATGCTGAGATTCTGCAATATTTAATTAATGTTAAGTGTTTTTTTCCTTTTCCACTTCTGATTTTTGTCCAAAAGTAGAAGTGCAGGAAACCCTTCAAAAAAGCCAGTTCTGGAGATTTCCAGCTCATTTTGGGGCTCTAGAGGTTCAGATAGTTTGGGTAAACCTGTGAACTTTTGGATGTTTATCTGAACTGAACCTGAACTCTAAATCTTCTAGGGTTCACCCAGCTAAGTCAAAGGGAGGAAGGCCTATAACGATAATTTTAATGTTCTTTTCTCATTCAGCCATGGATATGACCCACCCCAGCCTCCTGAGAATTTCTATGTATGTGCTGCGTTAAACAAAGGAAAAGCTAAATAGCGTGTATCACATATGCACAATTAAACATTGTACGCACCATTACAGCTTCAGCTGCTATACATCCCAGTTGCTAGCTGCTGTCTTTGTAGGAGGATTTAGCTAGAAAACAGATGACTGTTTCCAACCTGACATTGCCTCTAATGACGTCTTTCATGTCAGACGGAGATAACTTACAAAAAAACACTAGAAACAAAATTACTGAGCTATAGTAAGCAAAGCAATAAAAAGAAAAGAAAGCTCATTAAATAAACACATACATGAATAGGTAGTGTTCATTCTGTTAAGTTTTTAGAAGTGAACATAGTAACTGTTTCCTTGTCTGACCTTATAATCACAGCATCTGAGTTCTTGATGTTTATCTATGGAGACCTCTGGGAAACAGGGGAGCAGTTCATAATCTCTGTTCTATAGAAAATAATTTTTTATAGTACCAAAGACAACATCATAGCCTTCCTGATGTCAAAGGCAAGGCACTAGCTGATTTTTCTTGCTGCAAGATTTTACTAGCAGAAGTTAATGTAAGAAATCCACAGCAGAGTGAGGAATGGAGACAAGATTTCCATCTACTTTGTCGAACTATCCACACATACCCCATCATCCACCACACTTATCACTGGCTCAAATTTGTACTCTTGTATTACATGTAAGGAAGCCATGATATGTTCCCTGAGGGTTCTCCAGCTTGAAAACACCCAAAGGTGCTACCCTGGCCTCGCTCTCATATCTTCTGTCCTTTTTAGACTGTATCACAGTCTAAACTTCTAGTTTAGAGTAACTAAATTTCCTTTGGTGAACTTGCAGATTAGTGGTTTGATAGCAAGTCTGAAGAGGCAGTGTGCTTCATTGCTGAGGTTTGGAAACGTGGTGCTCTCTATTTCTGTCGCCTGCCTTCGGGCACCTAGGTGAGTACCACCGTTAGGAGCCTTCAGTGCTTCCTTCAGTCTGTGGAGAGAGGGCTAGTGACCGTGCTGTAAGAGCTGGCTCACTTTCTGGTGGTGCCTGGAGTTACAAGGGATAAATCTAAAGCTTACTTCCCAAACGCCTTCCCAATTTGTACTTCTAATGTTTATGAAATCACTGTGACTGTGTTACCACAGCAGCAATCATTTATGCCTTTGGAGCTGCTGCCACTGCAGGGGAAAAATTCGGAAGAGCTCATTTTATTTTCAAAGGAATTTGGAAACCGTCAGTGCTCGTTTTGAGCTCCTGGGTTTTCCTCAGAGCTTGGCGTTCAGCAAGAGTATGCTGCTCTCATCAGCTTCTCTCCATGGGAGCAGCTGCATGTTGAGGCCTCTTCAAAACTTTTAAGGACTGCCGTTAGGTCCTTCAGTCACATGAAATGTCTGTTGCAAAGTTCAGACTGGGCTCGTTCGCAGATTTTTTGACAGGACTCTCAAACAAACTGCCGTTAATTTATACTTTTGA
Organism: Fregata magnificens; assembly: GCA_013389945.1. Lineage (NCBI taxonomy): Eukaryota > Metazoa > Chordata > Aves > Suliformes > Fregatidae > Fregata > Fregata magnificens. Next base: position 270,470 of record WAAD01011276.1, on the reverse strand, counting down.
ACAGGAACTATGTGGGATTCAGTAATTTTGTGGGATTTCCAGATTTTTGCAATTTGCCTAGCTTTCTCTTTTCTTCTGTGTGTGTATCTATGCAGGCATGAAGTTCATGGGTGTGAAGCTATGAAAGCTGTAGCTTAAGCAATGATTTTCATCAGTCCTTGTGAATGGAGACTTCCAGTCTGGCATACTTATATTGCACACCTTACTTCACATTGCACTCAGTGTTTCTAAAATACAGCTTCCTGGAGAATATGCTTGAATAAAAACACTCTCCAAACTCATTCAGCTTCTAGGAACATCCTGTTGGAAAAGTTTTTTTTTTTTTCTCCTAATGAAACCAATGCAATGGAGCATTGAGCGGGAGAAAGATATTAATGAACAAATCCTCTAGAGGTAATGGCTTAGGAGAAATGTCCATGCCAACAGGATGCAGGAATACCTCCTAGATATACTTAACCTGGTATGTGCAACTGTATTTACATAGCAAATCAAAGAAGATTAGCTTCTATACACAAGGTCCAAGGAGATCTGAACCAGGGGAATTATACTTACTTGAAGGATACAGCACAGTGAACTTTTTATGATCAAAGATTGCTTTGGGGCCTTTCCCACAGATCAAACTCTTAGCCTTAGTTTGAGATGTAGGTATAGAATTGATTCAAATGTTCACTGTCTGAAACCTTTATCTAAATATGCATCATTCCTCTGCTTTTATCCTAGTATCGATAATATTTATTTTGCCATGGTTATGACTTTCTTTGAAGCCAGAGTATTGGATGAAAGTTTACAAAATTGAATACTTGCAAAAAATACTTAGATGTGAGTCTTGTGATATCTTTTATTCTGAAAATGTTTTACAGAGAAGTCCCACTGAAAGCAGGTCACCATCAGCAGTAAGATTCTAGCGCTGATGTAGCTTTATCTCAGAGAGAGAGAAAAGCCAGGCAATAAAATGGGATTATCAGTGGAAATGAAAACATTCAAAGGAGTGAAGCATAAGAATAAACAGTCTCTCTCACACGCCCTCAGAAGAGGATCTTTCAACTGGGGCTTCAGATAAGGAGACATTTCCACTAGAGGTGCAATTAGGAGAAATAATTGGGTCAGTTGAAGTCTGGGTCAGTTGAGCCTGTACCTCATTGTGGCCTAGGTCTGATTCTGTCCTGAGCAGGAACAGACCAGGGAATGTGACTACACACGATCTTTGTGGAGACCAGATTCATCCCTTTCTGAGTCTGAATGCCACAGGTTGAAGCACTGACTCTTAATATTGCCAAACAGTGGGGGAGCTAAGATCCAGATCCGGATGGGGATCTATGCAGCGTGGTTTGGATCCCCTTTATCCCTAGGGCACCGTAGCACGCTATCATGCTTTTGCTTTCCCTTGTTGCACTTATTTGTGAGTCATGCAATTCTGTCAGCTCACAGCCCCGTTTCTTCTCTCCTGATGAAGTCTGAGAATGGTGATTAACGTCTTATGTTTTGTTGTGCCATGAGTTGCCATGGGAATGAGCTAGAGGTTGCAAATCTAATGAAGTGTCCTATCTTGTGGAACAAAGAAGAGCAGGAAGTGGTGACACTGTGGGCAAGAAGCCTTATGTGAAAGCCTGTTGTCTGAGATCAGTTTAGGTCAGCCTGGCTGTCCTGGTACTTCCTATCTTGTCTTTCAGCACATCAGGAAATCTGATTAGAACTGGCTCTGATTAGGAATTATTCATTACTTAAATATGGAGTTTAGAGCCTAATTTCCTATGTGCTTTTTAAAATAATGGCTGTGAAATTCTTGTTTACTGACTGAAAGTGTTTTACTTGGAGAAAAAGGAAGAAAATAGACCTAAAAGCAAAAATATATGGGGCAAAAATTCAAGAACTGCTGAGAAAAATGCCAACACCCTCCTTTCTAGCCCAGGATGCAGTGCTCTGTAGTGGATGTAGGGGTGTAAAACCAGAGCAATATTAGAGTGATGCTTTCATTGTTAAACTGTTGAAACAGCTGCTAATCTGCAGTGTAGGGACTTCCCAGGGCAGGGGTTGTATCTTGACCTTGGTGTTTTATAGCCAGTGGCCCTCACTTCCTTCACCTCTAATATGCTTCAAAATTATACAGGATTTTGCAGACTGGAAGAGACATCTCATTCTGTAAAAAGTTATTAGAAAGGGTGGTGCAATCTCTGAACAGCTAGTATTATTGTTTCCTAGCCAGTGATACTGCCAAGTGTGTAGGAAGCTGAATTCTTCCTGTACAAGTATTTCGCATAATTTGTACCTTAATTTCCACTATGCTAAGTAAAATCACTTCCTGTCCTGGGGTGGGCTTTGTTTTCTCTTTGGGCATGTGGAAAGGCTGGAAAACTATATGGATAATGCCATTGCTCAGTATGGTCCTTTTCCAGAACTCTGGTCCACGCGGCGTGCAGGATTGTGCTGGGAATTTCCCTCCTCGCGTTTGAGCCCTGCCTGCGATTTACAGGAGAAGGATGGAAGTCTGGACATTTGGAACATAGCAATGCCTATTGCTTATTTCCCAGTAGAACTTTCGACTTAAAAGATTTAGATGCTTTTCTTTATTAAATGGAGTGAATACTTCAGTGTTTTCAACTCAAAGCCCATCAACATATCTCCATATTTTGTCAAGGGGCCCAGCTGCCAATTCTCAGTGGAAGTGCTGTTAACAGTGGTGGTAATCCAGCATGGTGGTCTAAGAGAAGGATAGGAGCCAGACATTTGTGTTCAGGCTCCAGTTTTCTCTCTTGTATTTGGCTACAGTCACCGAAACCAAAGCTTTAAAAAAAAGTCTCTGGTTTGTGATAAATGAGATGGTCACCCCAGAATCAGGACGCCCCTGCTTTTGAAAATGCTGTCTCTTACCTTTGTGCCTCTGTTTCTTGATCTGTCAACTCTCAGTGATGCTATATTTCTTAAAACAGACTTGGCTGTTTGCTAAATGTTTGCAGTGCAATGGTTAAATCTAAGAAAGCAAACGTGCGGATGGTGGACTAGGTTGTTAATTTTGGTCTGTAACAGCAGACTGAGAATAGAGTAGGAAAAGTCATACAAAACTGGATTATATATTTGAGACTTTAATCTCTGCCATTAAATCTCCATCTCTCTTTGTCTCTTTCTCTCCCTCTCTTATGCACACACATCCCCAGGCCTCATACTCTCTGCTCTGGCTCTCAGCTCATCCCCGCTGTCACCACAGTGGCATTTGGCAGTCCCTGAGGTGAGAGAGGGAGCTGAGAGTGTGCTGTATGGTGTCCTGCAGCTCTGCCCTGATACAAAACACATTTCCCACCTCCAGGACACTTTTTCATGTCTTCCCTTCCTGAGCCTTCCCTCTTCTCCTTATCCTGCAGGACAGCACTTCCTTTCCTTTAAGAAAAGTTTTATATCCAGATCACTAATTTTAACCTGATTATTGTTTGTGAAACCAGTAATTGCAAGAAGTCAGTTATTGGTTAACAGCTTTAGTGGTAAATCAGTTCCAGCAGCTCGCTGTGCTGCTGCTAGCATGAATCCACGTGCTTCTCAGCTAGAAGCTCTTGTCTCTCTCTCCTCCCCTCTCTCTCTCTCTGAGATCCTTTGCTGGGTCCATATGGTGTTGGGGATGTAAGCACTTCAGAGGAGTGTTTCAATATACAGTTATGATTCTAATTTTTGGCGTCAGCTTTTTGTTACAAGTTGTTGCCTGTCTGGAGGCGTGAGAGAGTGGGAGCAGGGAGGGTTCTCGACCATGTGTGAAGGAAGGAGGCGGCAGGCAGCAGTAGCAGAAATAATACAATAGCTTTTCTCTGGAGCATGAAAATGGGGTCTGGAGCAATCCCCTTGGCCCCTAAACTCTCGCTAATCGATATCTGTTGCTAGCTCTGGGGTTTATAGCATGGAGCATGACAGTTTTGCTGGGAGGAAGGGTCAGGATTTCAACCACAATAAAAGTTGCAGCTCAAGTTAGTAGCATGTAAAGTGTTTTGGTCTGGCATAAAAAAGGGTGCATAAAGTATGAAATCCATACATCTGTTTTAAAATAAGACCTATTCTAGGTACTGGTGCTCATTTTCTATATTGTCTTGAGTTTGATTTTCATGTAGGTCTAAAAATGTAATGAAAATGTAAGCCGATGTGTTTCTATGATAATACAGAATAAGCTCCTGATACGCAGCAATGTGGTTTGTACTTTAGATTAGGTAGAAGTTGATACTTACACATAAGATCAGTACATGCAATCATATTTCCAAACAAAACTAGTAATAACTGTAAGAGATTGCATGAAATTATTAGTAAATGGCAAAGATGCAGAGTAGTATCCTCTGATGGGCAATTATAAAACCTGGAGATGGAAAATTAAAACTAAATTGAAAAAGGAGTGAAAAGATGTCAGGGATGGATATGCTCAGGTTTAGGTTCTGTCCTGAAACGATCTCGTGTAGTAGCCTCATAATATCAGACATTATTACCATGCACACAATACCACATACAGCTCTCCATAATGAAGCGCTGATGTACCACGGTTGATGGGTAAACCAGAATAACAGACATTCCTTAGGGCACAAAAGGGAGCAAAAGCTTCAGACTGACTTAGCATGGAGCGAGGTCTGATCCAGCTGAAAATATTAATTCTAGTCCAACACCAGCCCTGCTAAGAGTAACCTGGTCACTTTGAGATTATGCGGGTCCCTGTGTACCACGTTCCCCTGTGCTCTGAGTTGTGCTGAGCTTATAAAATAAATAATAAGAACCAGAGCAGCCCTGTTGAGCGGGCTGAGGGAAAGAACACAGGTATGCCCTGAGGTGGCGGCTCAGGGCTGGATTTGCTCTGTGGTAGCATGCTGAAACAGCTGGGTGGAGGCTCCTGAGGAGCAATATGGGGAGGTCGGAGGTTCCCAGTGAGATGTGGGTGCTAGGTGTGTCTGGGTTTTGTGTCTTACTCTGAGGTGCTTGTACCCCCTCACAAACTACGCAGGGAGCCGAGGTGCCTAAATGAGGGTTAGGGATCCCCCTTAGGAGCTAGGAGTGAGGCAGACTGCATGATCTCGTGTATTGTGCTTGCCTGTAAGAGAAAGCTTTGTGGTCTGTTAAATTTTGGATGAGTTTTGGGCCTTCCTGAAAGTAGTTAGGGAACAAATGAGTGTACAGAGTCCCTCTGAAGGAGAAAAGGATGAGAGTATTCCATGGAGACGTATTAAAGTCAATCCAAAGTGAACTGATGACTTTACAACCCTCAAGCAAAGTACCCCCAGATCATTTGTTTTGTGCAACGGGATCGTGTATGAAATATGAAAATGTGTGCATGACCTTCTTTTAAACTGCTGTGATTTATTGCTGCTAGAACCGTGAGGGAATCAAGATGAGCTTATGAAGAAATCAACGTTATGTGGGATTGCAAAATGATGCTAGGTCTGACGAATCCTTTCTGAAACCCTTTAACCACAAGAAATCTGGTGCTTTACTTGGATGTTGTGGAGTGGATATCTCATCCACTCTGATTCCAAAAAGCCTTACATCTCTAAATGATTTTCAGAAAGGTGATGTTTGCCTTTTTTTTTGTTTTTGTATTAGTGTTTGTGTTTCACACAGTCTTCTGCAGGCACTTAGGTTTTGTGGTCATGATGTCTTTTAATTGATGAGAAACTTGAATGATGCTGGTTTTATTTTTCTTTGGCAGTGTAAACCAACCCAATTTACCTTTTTCAGCAACCTTTATTTGCCTTGCTCTGCTAAACATGCTTTAGTTTAAAAGCTACTATGTTCTTTCATGTTTATAATTTGATGTGTGCTTCCCCAATTTTCCCCAGCCTTCTCAATACCTTCATTCTGCAGCTGCTGTCTTCAGGTGATAGTTCTGAAGCAGGCAGAGGAATAGTGGGGAGAACGAAAAATTTTTATTTTTTTTCTTCAGAAGACACTGTTAATCTGCTGAAGCAAAAAAATTCTTTGAGCTGAAAAACAAGACAGGACAGCCTTCAAATCATAATACAATTACTTGCTTTTGGGAAGGTACCATAGCATGACTTCTGATTTTCATTGCCTCTTGGTGTTTCCTCCAGTATAGGAGTAAATCTATCTGATGTTTACAACTAGGTTTTTTTTCTCCTTTTCTCTGTGTGCTTTTGTGAACTAGTGCATCAAGTAACATGCCTGAAACCTTGAGATACCTCAAGCAGGCGTTGTTTTCCAAAAATACTGAGCTCTCAGTCTCAGGCCTGCTGGGTGATTCAACGCAGTGATCCAAAATTGCAGATTATTTTCAAAAATCTTTAGTGGGTTTTCACCTAAGTGGAGTTTTGACCTATCCAAGAACTAGTTTATAAAGGCATTGTGGCACATGAGCTGTCAAATGTCTCTGACTTCTTGGTAAAGCAATAAAGTGGTCTGCTTTGCACTGTGCAGAGCTGACCTTTGTGGATGCTACCTCTACAACAGCTTTGGGATCGCTTACAGGTAGTTGCTCGTCATTACATAGGTGTGATGGAAAGTCCCCATCAGACAGATGTAACACATGTAGTGAGTATCTTGTGGAGCACAGCAACATGGTACCTATGCAGGCAGGGGAGGAAAATGCTGAGGCTGTAAGGCTGCCTGGGATCAAACCTCCTTCCCACCCGCCAAGCCACAGTCATGCTCCACTGCTGTACCTCACCCATCCTCAAAACCCCCTGGTATTTGGGGTCAGTTGGTGGCAGTAATCTATATGACCCTGTGCCAACCTTGACTCTAGCTTTCTCCTCCCTGGGGCCATCAAAATGTGATGAGCCTTTACTAGACTTGACTTGGAAGCTTCGGTGGCTTCTTCTCAGCTGTGCTGCATCTGTCATGGCAAACTTCTCTGTTGCTATGGAGTCCTCCACTATAGGGCTGTGAGAGCAGGAGAGTGCTCCGCCACAGCCCAGATGATGTCTGCGTACAATAATGCTCCTTCCAGAGATGCTGGCTGAAAGCCTTCGCCAATGAAACTGTCTTCAGTAGCATGTTTCCCTTCTTACCAGAAGGGGAGGAGGATGACGTTTCTTTCCCTGAAGCTTTTGGCCATAAGACTTAGAATAGGCAGAATTTCCTTTGCTTCTGGTAAAAACTAGTCAAGATTATGTATGACAGGGCTGTGTCCTGTATGGATCACGTTAATTGTATATGCATCTCAGCTTGAGGTAAGTCTGGCCTGACTCACTGTTACTTTGTGTTTTATATGACAGACAGGGATTTCTTTTTCTCAAAAACCCCCCTTTTTTTAATTGAAAAAACCCTTTGTGCTCAGACAAGATTAATCATTTTAGTCAAAATTTCCAATGTTTTGATGAAAAATCAGATCCTGTAATATTTATTTTATTTTTATTGCCATGTGTTATCGTTATTGCCATTGTTTTCAGTCAAACCTGTGAGTTTGTTTCGGTTTTATTTTCAGATGAAAGTTTTTGCCTTGGGACTTTAATTTGAAAGTGATTTTTTTTTTTTTTCTTTGGGTCTGGTTCGGTAATGTACTGTCCTTCAGTAGGGATGAAATCAGCTCAGGAGGTGCTTGGTCCAAGTGTCAGAATTTCAGGACTGGCCTTAGAGTAGAGGAGTTGCTTGACAGGTCACACTTTGTTTTCTCTCCCTCTGCTCCCACATTTTGCTTGTGTGAACAGAGCAATTGGTCCTGAGGAACTGATGTCCGCATGAAGCACATTTCAGGTGTTCTACCTTGAACTATTTCTAATCTGGTCCTGTAGGCTGCACACCCGTAACAGGTTGGAGTGCAGTAGGTGCGCTGCTGGAGTGGATCTTCCAATTTAGTTTCATAATCCAGTTTGTGAGCCCTAAGGCTGTTTGAAGTGCAAACCAAAGCATGGTAAGTGGGATGATGAGGACATTTTCTTCAAATGCTTGCTCCTGATTTGAAACAGAAAGCTAGTGTGATCACACTTCCTTTATTTTTTGTGCTCAGTGATTCCTGATACGTTACCCTCTATGTGAATATCCCTCACATGGTTAAATCTTCAGAAATGCAGTGGTGCTCTCAAGCAAACTTAAGCATTGTGGGCCTTTACACAGTAAAAAAAGAAGAAAATAATCTAGTATTGTAAGAAGTCCCGTGCAGTGTGCATCAAAACTGTGTGAATGGTTGTCCTCCCTGTGCTTCAGACAACTTATAAGTCATCTGGAGCAAGTACCTTGTGTGCAATTTTTATCAGTTCAAAATGTGGACTAATTTTCACATATTCAGTGGCCTTCAGCAGTAAGTTTTTCAAAGCCCCATGCTATCTATGGTGTCAGCTGCTCTTTTTACCTGGCCTGGATTCTCTTCCACTTAGATTACACCCTTGCTTCTACATAAACTCTATTTCTGCCCTGTTTTGGCTTATCACCTATAAAATAGTCACCTACCTTCTGAGATGATAAAACCACAGAAGATAACAGCGTGATGTCTGTACCCACCCCAGTCCAACTTTAAATTTGGGAGCAAAAGGTGTCCTGTTAAATTTGGGATTATCTTCATCCATCAATCACCAGTGTAAGTAGAGCTACAAATCCAAAGAATGTAGTGCTATATTAGCCAAATTTTTCTATGTCTGTATGTTTATAAGAAAACTATGGTCTAGCGTGCTTGGATATTTCTAGTATGTTAAATATATGCAACAAACAACAATTAACGAGTTTTAAAACTGTGATGCTTATTCAGTCCACCCAGTGCTCTTGAATGTGAGCCAACATTAATTCAAGCCCAGTTGATCCTAATAAGTAACTAAGACCCCATTTCATAAACATGCAATTCTAGCTTGTTATTTCTGGCACTGCCATTAAGCAAAAGTCTCTACCCTCAGAACGACAGAATTAAGGGATTAGGAATAAACTGAAAATCGTGAATAATTCACAATTTCTTCCCTCTTCTTCTCCCCACCAAAGGCAACTCTAGAGGGGCTCAATAACTGCTCTCCATTATATACCTTTTCTTCTGTGAGTTATGCACAGAAGTGTGACCTGCCAGGGCAATGGGATTTGCTCAGATGAGTGGAGTCTGTAGGATCAGATGTAATATCTGATACTTTCTATTGTCATCATAGGTTCACTAGGACAAATGATCAATGCCTGCACTAAAAGCTACTACTTACACTTAGCCATCCTGAACAGGGATCTTTAGTGCCTCCCTAATCTGTGTTGCCCCAATACATATTTCTTTTCAAAAGAATTAAAGCAACAAAGACTGAAAAACAATGTATTTTTCAATACAGACATTTCTTACTCAACCTTTATCTCTACCATGCCACTGGATTTCTCATGCAGGTGTTGCAGTCTTAGAGCTGTAGAATATAGGTTTAGGACTGTCCTTTTATGTGTTTGTACAGTGCCCAGTCACTGGTGTCTTTGGCTCTCTGAGCTTCTAGGCATTATGGTGATATTGAAGAGAGTAAGAGGTAAGGATACACTTCACCTCTCTCCTGCAGTGAGAATTGCTCGCTTGCGTTCATAAGGTCTGTGTTATAGAATCATAGAATCATTAAGGTTGGAAAAGACCTCTAAGATCATCAAGTCCAACCGTCAACGCAACACCACCATGCCTCCTAAACCATGTCCCGAAGTGCCACGTCTACACATTTTTTGAACGCCTCCAGGGATGGTGACTTCACCACCTCTCTGGGCAGCCTGTTCCAGTGCTTCACCACTCTTTCAGTAAAGAAATTTTTCCTAATATCCAATGTAAACCTCCCCTGACACAACTTGAGGCCATGTCCTCTCATCCTATTGCTAGTTACTTGGGAGAAGAGACCAACACTCACCTCACTACAACCTCCTTTCAGGTAGTTGTAGAGAGCGATAAGGTCTCCCCTAGCTGCCTCTTCTCCAAAAGAGTATGTTGCTAACATACTCTTTTGCTCCAACTCTGAGCCTTCTTGCTGATGCTGCAATGTTCGTATAACACTGTTGTATTGTTGCAGCATTGTGCCAAAATTAAAAAAAGAACTCTAGTTAAATTAAAAATTGGGGTACTAATGGTCTTACAGACTTGCTGTCTTCTTTATTCAGTGACAGTGAATGGCTGTGCTGTTCGGCAGCACTTACTAATTTTTCTCAAGTGGTTGCTGATGTCGTTATTGTTCTGGGCTTTCTTTTTTCTTCATGTGCAATTGTTATTTTTATCGAAGCATGTGGGGAGAATGCTGTGCACACAGCTGTGTGAGGAATGAATTCAGAAAAGGCCAAGTCAGTTTGTAAGAGAAATCAGGTGTATTGCCATCAAGTTTTGGGTCAGTAGCAGGGCACCAAGTGACTTGGCTTTCTTAAAAAACAGACTAAGGCTTTTAATTTCTGAACAGAACAGGGGAATGCGTGCAACCCACAGAGACTGGAGTCTCTCCAGGCCTATCTAACATAATGAGAGAATTCTTTGTGAAATGCATAAAACGATGACATTTTAGTGGTGAGTGAAATATTTGATTACTTTTTCCATAACCTAAAATAATGGGAATGTTCTTTTGCAATCCCCTTCCTGGTGAGGACTAGGAATGTGTAACCTCACCATATATCTACCTCAGAGACATCTCCAGGGCGCGTGTGGTGATACGGAAAAATGGGTTGAAAAGTCTTTTTTAAAGCCCCAAGGAAAAGTTACAGTCATGTCCATCTGGGAAAACATCCACAACATGAATTCAGAGCCATGACCACAAGTCTGAGGAGAGGAAAGATCGTCTGGGTGAGGTTTGGTGAGCGCTGCAATGGCCAGCGAGATAAGGGTGAGCGCCTGGCATAGTCTGGCATGTCTGTGTGGCTGTTTGCAGAAGGGGAGAAGGGGCACACTGCTGGCTGGCACCCGGGGATAGGGCAGCACAACCCTGGTCCAGGGGAGCGAAGTCTGGTCCCCATCTGACTGGACTGACTGGTGAAAAGACAGCGAGGTCCTGAGCTGCCTCTTTGTCCCCTTTCAGCGCACCCTGCTCCCTGCCACCACCCTGAGGGGGTCCACATGTGTGCTGAGCTCTCCTGGGGCAGGTGTGGTTTCTCCTCAAGTTTGGACATGGAGGTTCAGCCCTGTGGGTGACAGGCAGTCTGGCTGTGCCAGCTCAGCGCTGGACCCCTGGCTGACTTGCTTGCCCCTGTGGCCTTACAGGGTCGATGCTAAAAGGATGATGTATTCCCAAGGAGTTTTATGGTGAAGGGTGAACAAACAGAAAGGAATAAAAGTCCACTCACTCCTGGCTGAGGGCTAAAATGGCTACAAGAGATTGAGGTCTGTCTTAGTTCTGACAATCATTAGTATTTATCGGTGCGTGAGGAGTAAGTGAGTAATACAGAAGGGATTTTGGCACTTCGCAACACAGGAGATTTTTAACATCATGCAACATTTCTGGCTAGCATGGGTGGTGGGTTGGCATGGTCTTTCACAGCAAAGCTTATTTGGTACAATGAGAGGCACGATTTAGCATTTCAGCAGCAGTAAAGAACAACTAAAATCTATTAAATTGGTCCTTGACATTCAGGGCATGTATGCTCCTGCAGCAATAGGAGTGCTCCTAGGTGCTATGTTAGGGTTTTGTATTTGATGTATGGAGACACTGGGCAGCTCTGACACAAGCCATAGCCAACCACAAAAGAAAAGGATAGTCTCTGCCCTGTGGAAGTGGCAACTGTGGACATTCAGGAGGAATCTCATGGGTTGAGATTCCCAATACACCGAGAGCTGCATTGGCATATGAAACAGGAATAGACAGGCATTGGGTGATATCTGTTTAAACAGCTTGGGATTGCTTTAAAGGTAGACCCAATCTTTCTACTCCCAGTAACATCATATCCCTGCTAGCAGAGGACTATGTATATTTAGTTGCTGAGGGCAGAGTTTATATTGCTCAGCATGGCTGTTTTATCAGACTGTTCATGGATAGTTCTTTCATATTTTATATTGTGAAAACACAGAAAGATAGTTTATCAAAGAGTAGTTTGCAACTGGACTGCGTTGACACAGCATTTCATAAGGACACAGAATACCCTGAATGGCTGTTTCTAATGCAAAAACATTAAACCATTTAAAGCTGGACCAGTTTCATTGACAAGTTAGACCATGAATAGTCTGATGCAAAGGAGCTAATATCTGTTAGAGGCTGAAAGACGGAAAAGGGTGGTAGGAATTATATATTGATAGAAGATGAGCCAGGCTACATCATGCCTGTTTGCCAAATTAGTTATTTGTTTCAATATTTATAAAAGTGAATAGGAAACAGATGGTAGAAATGGAGATGCCTGTCAGGTTTCAGTAATGGAGAAAGGAGAAAGAGTGAGAGGAAATCAGAATCCCACCATAAGAGGGGAACAGGAAATTAAAATGTCAGACAACTGACAAAACTGCAGGACCACACACAAATATAAAGAGGTTTCTCATAGGATCTCTAAAGAATTTTAAATTTAAGTCTTCTCTCTTTTGCCACCCAGAAATCAGAATAAAGATTAAAAAAAAAAAAAAAAAAAAAAAAGAGGAAAGTCAAAACACACACCCTCAACCCAATCTGTTAAAATACAGTATATTGAAAATTTCTTTGGAAACATGTCTGAGTAGTTTGGAAAAGTCCTACTGTAATATCTAGTGAGAAGACACAGAGGAGAAGAGATGAAGAGTTCCTGACTCATGTTTCAAGTTTGGTGGTATCCACATCCTTGACCTTGTCAGTAAGAATTCCTGATCTTTAGTCCGCAAAGACCGGTAACATGGCAGGCAAAGGTCTTGCAGACTAGGGTTAACAGGGAACTCTGGGTTGTGTTTGTCCTCTGCAGCTGTTCTGAGCACCTGTTGCTTGTGTTTTGTCCTTACGTTTGGCTGCGTTTATGCACCTGAGGTGCAAGATGTGAGAGATGGGGGCAAGGGCGTACTGCTGGATGTAGGGGTAGCCTTACGGTATGTGTTACACCTAGAACGTCAGAGGTAGAAAGGAGGAAAATAACGGGGGTGAAAGGATAGGAAGCTTTCACGTTGAACAGATTTGGTGGAAATGTGCCAGGTGTGTTAAATGAGGGGGAGGGATCCCGAATCCCTGTGGGATTCTGATAGTCCCCCTGCAGCCAGCATGCAACGACGTGTTCTCCATGCCTGTCAGTAGAAGACAGTCCTGAAATGCCAGGTTGCTCTTTGCAGAAATCTGTTTGTGCTGCATCATTATGCAAACCAGCTGAATTTGGAAAGAGGTTGTGAATCCAGACAGGGTTACTGGTCTCTTCCCCTCTCAGAATTGCTTCTGGTTTTTAGTATCCATGGGAGCACAGGGAGATATGTGCCTTGTCCAGCACCCTTCCCAGCTGGGGAGGGTTTGCTGCTGCTCTAATAATCTCTGCTTCTTTAGCTGCCTCTTGCTTATGTCTCTTCATATTCAGCAGTCATCACTGAATAAGGGTTGTCTGCTGCCCTTTCCTTCAACAGTAAATTCTGAGCCAACTGTGCTGCTCTGCTGAGATATGGATGTTTTTCTTTCTTGCTGTCTGTCTTGTGGTAGGGTTTTGTATGTCTCACTTTGGCCAAGTGCCTCACAAACTATGGACTCTGAATGTCTGCCTTATTTGGAGAAAAACATGGGCTTTTCAGTTGGCTTGACCTCCCAGTAAGTTTCCTACTCTCCTTTGACCTTGTTTCTGCCTTGCCAGTCTTTGTATTAAGCTTTTTTCTCTCTTTCACATGTAAGACCTCACTGATATCTCTTCCTTCCCCAGTAAAAAGAAGAGAAAATTTTAGTAGCTGCTGCTAATTGTGCCTCAGTCCTTCTGCTGGCATTTGATGTTCATCCCAGGAATAAGACATTTGCAAGTTCATGTTCACACCAGGTCAGCAGATGCTGCTGCTGAGGATTGTATTGAAACCTGTAAAATAGCCTACTTAATCATGAGTATGGAAAGGTCTGCCTCATAGAACTATTGCCCACTGCATTTTAGCATAGACTGGCAAATTCAGCCCTTTGCAAGCAGGCTGTATAGACACTCCCTGAGAAACAGTCTATTGTGTCTTCATGTTCCAAGAGTACGCTTTTCAGGACTGTATTGGTGAATATAACTATAATTTTGGAGGCAAATGCTGGTCCCTCAGTTGGATCAATGAGATCAAGATTAAGCCCTTTAGATCAAACGCAGATCACAGTCAGCCAGAAAAATGACTTTGTCTGCAATCAGCTCTTCCTCCAGTTAACAACTGGTAAACCACAAAAACAAAGTGAAGAGCAAAACTTGGCATAGTGGAGTCCTTGGTCAATGACAATAAGATGCCTGCCGAGAGGATGGATTTTGTGATTTCCTCTGTATTGGCTTTCAAAAGGAGAAGTGTTGGAAGGAGGGGAGAAATAAGAATGCAAATCAATGGTGCCACAGTTCAGGAACAAGCAGTGTCAGATGGATGTATTCTTTATTTGTCTGATGGTCTAAAATGGGAGCTTTCCATAAATGCATGGCTTTATATGGCGTTCATTGTAAGCAGGTAGCGTGAGAGCAGCAAATAGATTTGTTTTTAGCTGGATGCCAAAAGAAGGAGTTAGCGCTTTTCCCTTTTGCTTTCTCCCTTCCTCCAAACACTGGGAGCTTTAGCAGGTGCCTCCTTTGGCAGAGAGATATCTCAGGAACCTGGTGTTTCCAAAAGATCTGCACTGAACTTGTCTGAACTTGTCAACTTGTTTGAAGTTATCATTTACTGACCATGGGAAGAAATAAGGGACGTTCAGGTGTGGGACACTAGGAGTCAGTGTCTTTGCTGATCACTGAGTGAGATGAGACTCACCCGTGAAGCAGGATATGAATGATTTTTTTTCACAATTTTCATCTACTTTTCATCTGACACTACTTCCATTAAAGCCAGGTCTAAATTCATCCCAGGGGCTACTTCAAAGATGAGTATTTGTATTTGGTCCATTGAATTTGTGACTTAGAGGCTAAAAAGAAGACTTACATGTTACAGAAATGTTGCCTGTGACTGACTGGAGAGGAAGAAGAGTCCAGTCCCTTGTCCCAGCATGTTCACCTCTGTGGGGTTTTTCCCTTATAATTTATTCTTTCAAGGATCTGACTGAAGCTGATTTGTCCTTGGTAATGGCCAACCTGGAATAAATCTTAAAGATATTTTCTTCCTTTCCTCTCCACTTACCTGAAGCCTGAAATGTGTTGTCCTGCCATTCTTCCTGCCTGCCCCCCCCCCCGACATTGCACTCGCACAGGACTGCTGTTACTCACAGAGGGTTGTCGCTGTGATGGATAGGAGTGACGTGAGTAAGGCTCAGTCCTGTGGAGGAGAAATGCAGGGGTAGACAGGGAAGGAGAAGGATCGGCATCAGCACAATATCCAACGAACTGATGTCTTTTTCAGAGTTATGCTTAGCCATACTCCTAAAGCGTGCCTTTCATAATGCTTCCTTCACCTGCAAGCCTTGCAAACCCCAGCCTCTGGTGTGCTGCCTCCCTTTGCATCGGTCCCCATCTTACCGCACAGCCGCTGCTGTCTGTGTGGTCTTTGAAATTCACACGGCTTGGTGGCAACCAGTAGGGAGGGAAAATAACGTGTTTTATTTATTTAGAGTCAAGCACAGTTTAAACTCCATTCTAAATAAATAAAAACTCTTAGCTAGATTTATATAAATAAAAAAGCAGATTTTCCCCTCTCTTTTGGCTGCTGTTGAACAGCATCAGTTTCAGGACCACACAAGGAGCTGTGTCGACAGCTCTGAAATGTGCGGTGGAGGCAAAGGTAGGAGGGGTAGGAAGGACCTTGATAACTTGCTTTGGGATTATAGTGCACAGAGGTTCCCTGTGTACACAAAGGAGTAGCCCTTACACTGTGGTGGGTTAAAATGTTGGAAGAAAACTGTGAGCATCTTTTGTCTTCAACAGAGGAATATTTCTAAAAAAGGCCAGTTTTTCCTCAGATTGTTCATCCACTCTGCCAAGTCATCTGTGTGAATGGTAGGATTAGTTGGCACAGTTGAGCACTATTATTTCAGTCTTTTAGTATAGTCTAGAGGTGATAGAGCACCCATAAAAAGCAGTGATCTGAGGAAGAAATGTTTTATTCTTAGGAGGTTGATCACATTTGGCCTTTGGGGATTGAGTCTGCACTACACAAAGGTTCCCAGTTTCCATCAGATGGTGCTCCCACACAGGTGCTGACAGTGCCGTGTCTCTTGTTACAACCATCACTTAGGGAAACTCCAAGCATGGTTTCATTTTCTTGGGAATGAAATGTATTATGTCTGCACAAGGTTTCAGATCTCTCTTCGCTTTCAGACCTGCCAAGCTATCAGGAAGGGTGACAAGCAGCTGCTATGTGGAGCACCTGGGTTTTGTTACTGCAGATGAGAGATTATAACAGGCCCTAAATAGATATCTGCTTTAAGCGGGTTCTCCTCACAGCAGCATTTACTCTGCTGCTTGTGGATGAGGATGGGCTGGAGGACATGGTTCTGCTGGTTGCAAGATTAGACTGAGAACAAAAAGGGCCCGATTAATGGTTGTTATTTTGTGACTGGTCAGAGGCCACTACAATTATGACAAAAAAATCAAAGAAACACTCTTGCAAAGCAAAGCCTTGCTCACAGTTCATTACCTCTTTCATATTCTGAACCTCCTTGGGCTGGCGGACAAAATGACCAACAGATGTTAGTCACATTGAGGAAAAATTTCAAAGAATAATTTTTTAAACATGTCCTTTTATAGCTTACTTTACCCACTTTATATATTAATTTAAAGTTATATATGGTTATATAGCCCACAATACTTTTGGGTTGTCTTGTTCTGTTAGTAAAACCTCAATTCACTTTTTTCTTTCTACTTAATGACACAGCTAGGGTCACCGCTTGTCATAGGCAATGGTATCAGAACAGCACAAACTCCTAAACATCTTCACAAAATCCCTATCCTTAAAGTAGTTAGTACATCTCAAGGCTGTATTGCTCTATGATCCAATTAACAGTAAAATGCCATTTTTGTCTGCACAGGTGAAGTTGTTATCCTACTCCTACGTCTGCTGTGCCAACCTGCAGATGGTTGCTTCAGCTGCCAAAACCTTCGACAGAGCAAAAGGTCTCTGTCCTAGCCCACTCAACCCAGAGACATGAAGAGTTTCCCTCCTGGCTCCAGCTGGTGGTGGCTTAGTGAGTCTTTTTCCTTGAGAACACTGCTTGCCTTACTAGAAAGAGCATACATTTTGAAAAATGCTACTTGAGGCAAGAATATAGGTGGTGTAGCATACTGCCTGCCTGCATGAATTTCAAGGCCCCCCAAATTGTACCATGCATACGGGAGTGGATTCAATTTTTATGTGTGCATATTATGACTTCAGAAAGAAATGCTGCATTTTGAAAACCCGAATGTAGGAGAGCTAGGAAAGATGGTGCAAAATCCTTTCAGACCTGAATTGTATTGACTTTTTTTCATTTTCCTTCTTTGGAAAAAAAAAAAGTTTTTTAATACTTTCTCCTATGAAAATATAGTGTCAGTGGCAATGGACTGTGTGTGCAATAAACAGCTTTTTGTGGTTATTGAACACCCTAGCCTTGCCTTACAATTTAACCAGCCATAAAGTCATTTATGCTGAGTTGCCATGAAGGATATCACTTACTTATCACAGCATTCTAAGTTACTACAGCAAAGAGACTATTCATTTTCACAACAGAGAACAAAAATGGTTTCCCTGATTTTAACTCTCAATAGTAATGTGAGATGTTTAAGGCCTTGAAGGTAATTTAACGTGAGTTTTAATTCTTTTCTAAAAATGATAGCTGAGCTGTTAGAACTGATCCAGAAAGCGGGTGGTTCTACACCTCTTGTATTGGTGACTACGAAATATCATACTATCTGGCAAGACTGGACTCCTGGAGAAATTTTGTGCAAATTTACAGAAAACAGCCATAAAATTACAAATACTAATAAATCTACGTCTTGGGATTCTGACTGAGATGGACCTGCTATTCCATTTTTATTATTTTACTGGAATTCAGTGTAAATGCTAGCTCTGGAACATCAAAGAAATTCCAAGGAATAAAAATAAAAGCCTATGGGAAGCTATGTTTAAGGAGAATAAACAGAGTAATCTGTGTAACTGTGGGCAGGCTAATCTGACACTGATTCTGAACAAAAATCATTAAAATCTTCTTAGGACATACAATTAGCTAAAGGTTGTAAAGTAATTGTTGCCAATGAAGATTGTTTTATTTAAATCTGCTCTTGCCAAATAACTAGATTAAATTTCAAAACTAAATGTGGTGACAAGCTGCTCACTTAACAGATCAGATTAAGATAATTAGTAGGAGATAAAATCACTCACTACATATTGCAAGGATTAAAAATATTTTGTAAAAAGTATCTATAAAAAGATTATCATCATCACAAGGGTAGAAACGGACTTTTTATTCAGGAAGTCAGCCAGGCTGATTGCTAGCCCAGTGCTATTCAATTGACTCTTTTCTTCCAGTTATTTGGAAATAAGTATGATGTTATTGTTAGAAAAATACCCCACTGTGATCATGCTTTGTTCTGGTAAGACCTTTTTGCTAACCGGGGGAGACAGTTTGATGGGGTATATTTTGAAGAACAGGCATTTTTTCACAGATAAATGCGGGCACAAAGGTCTGTAGTTAAGAGGAAGAAGGCCCTGCATGTAAGATTTCTGCATGCTAGAAATCAGTGATCCTGAAAGTTTTGAAGTTCATGGTGGTCACCAAAGTTAACATGAGCTTTTAAGCTGCTTTTAGGAGCATGACTACAGTATCGTATGAGCGGGTGGGAGAATATTGTGCAGGATTGGAGAGGTGATTATTCTCATAGATAGCACTGATGAGCTATTTATTAGAAAAGCAGGTTAATTTCTGGTGCCTGTTAGGAAAGGGGATCATAAACTGAGGAAATATGGGAAAAAAATTCCGGGGATGCTCTGAAGGTCTATCAATACTACAGATCTTTAAGACTTTCAAGTACACAGTGTGTAACTTACATGTATAACACATTATATATAGCAGTATTTCTGGTGTTATAATTTTATCTATTAATACATGGATTTGTTTAAAGAAGTATGTAAATATGTATTTGTTTAAAGAAGTGTATATACATGTGTGCGTGTATGTTTGGGAGGTTTGTGGTAACATACCTTCTTCTCGATTACAACAGTGTCTGTGTAAAAATCTTAGCCATTTGAAAGAGCAAATTAATTCTTTTATTAAGCTGGTGTAATTCTTCTTGCTTTACCTTTTACAATATTTTTGTGCTTATAATGCAGCAGTATCTGGTGTGATTAGTATTGTGTATACAACTATAGCTCCAGGCTAACGTCACTGATCTCAGTAGCATAATGGACAGTAGAACTTGGCCCTCTAAAATTTAATATGTCAGTCCTAAAATAATTTTAAAAGGTATTTATATATCTCCTACTCCTCCACACTGCCTGTAACCTGAGAGCATCCATGTGCCTAAGAATACAGACTTGTCTTTTCTAAATTGAAGACGTTCTGCTTATACCACTGGAGGAACAAACTAAAAAATAAGGCAACCAGATGTTTAAAAATGTTGAAAGTTCCTTTTTTTGGAAAGGTAGCTACGTTAAATAAACATTAAAATGCTATTTTTTTCTAAATAACTATTCATTTTAATGGCACCCCAAGAGTTCGTCCAAGGGTCTCTGGGTCACTTGGGAGAATGTACAGTATATTTTGGCTCCACAGTCTTCGACTTGTTACAAAGAGCTAATTCTTCCAATTAATGAAATAAATGTTGCTGATGTAGATGGATTGACAAATTATTTTAAAGGCTGGTTTATTCAAGCAGTTGGCAAGTCTGATACGACTAGAATGCTTTAAGAGGCCTTCCCCAGTAGGAAAAGAAGCCCTTGGAAGAACAAGATATAGTGACTATTCACCCCCATTCACCTGGTGGGATTTACTCCTTTGGACATCTTCTGTCCACAGTGACGCTGCAATGAAGCTAGGAAGTAAGAAGACTTTTTGTCCTGTAGGGCATTCAATAGGGCTTTCTGTTTAGGGCAAAAGCAACCTGTTCAGACAAGATACCAGTGATGAACATCAACAGCTGAGGTAGCTGTAGGTCTGGGAGTACCTGCTGGGCATACTGCAGTTTGATGAGCTATTTAATAGAAAAGCAGGTTAATGTCTGGTGCCTGTTAGGAAAGGTGATAATAAACCAAGGAAATGTAGGAAAAGAATTCCAGAGATGCTCTGAAGTTTATCAATGTTTGCTTTATGATCAGATGCTGAAAAGCTAAGCAGAGCAAGGAAACTAAAGAGAGAATTTCAAGGCTACAAGTCTGTTTATGTGGGTAAAAGATCTTTGGAAACAGTATGTTTTCCTTTCAAAAATATATTCCTCTCTTTGGGGCAGGATCCTGAAATAGCCGCATTTTAATTCAGTCTGTGACAGTTTATGAGAGCAGCTGTATTGCAGTGTTGATATTTCAGGAGTGGATCAGGTCCATGGATTAATGCATTTACGTTGCGTCAGTAATGGTGAAGGTGGGTTACTGCGCACCTGAGACCCTCTGTAGGGCATATTGATATCTGGCTGCAATTTCTGAGCATTACAACTTTAGCTAACTAACGTGATAGCCTCTGTGTTTCCAGACAAGAAATAACACTCACTGTCAGCTGTAGTGTACATGGTGATAGAAGGTGTGTTCCTGCCTTGATACCTAAAGATATAAAAGGGGTTAAAGAGGAAAGCTTCTCATCTCTCAGGGAGCACATCTACCTCTAGTTATGGCTTGAAAAATACAAAAAATATGAGTTGAAGAAGTCAAATGCAGGATTCCTTTTGCCTTCTTTGGAAGCAAGACTTAAGGCTCTCAGCTGGTGCCCATCCATGTAATGTAAGAGGGCTGTAAGGTGATACAGGATGTTGCACGCTGCAGTAATCTGGATATACCAGAACTGGCTTTAAATGCACTACCTGATGTACCACAGCCGGACCTCCTACACCATAGTGCTCAGCTAGGTCTTTGGCAGAGCATGAGGGTGTATATAGCATATGCAGGGCTCCATGTTGCTGTAGCTAAGCTCCTTTTCTTCCCTATGTGTTAGCTTGCTTGGATCCTAGTCAGCTGTGTATAGTATGTATGCTGTGTTGTACTATATACAAAAGACAAATGTCACAACTGGGCAGAAAGCAACCATTGCTGTATTGGAGTTAACATCCATGGTCTCTGGGTCTAGCTCACTGAGAATAATAACTTCAAGGCGTGGAAATAAAACGCTTTGCTACCGTATGAGCTTTAATTTTAATTAGCTGTGTGAGTGGACATCTGTGCAGGACTAGCTAAACCTCCAAATCCTGACTGAATATTACTCTATTGGGAAATGCTGGACCTCAGTCTATGTAGATAGGTGGGGTTTTTCTTTCTTCCTGTTTATGGCAGGGGAGTTTTGGAGGCTGTTTTATTTTCAGTCACTTGGAGCTCAAATATGAGCTGTCAACCCGCAGAGCAGTGTAATATTACAGATAGTTGGATGTTGTTCACTGAGCCCCAAAGGCTAAATCACCTCTGGTTAAAATATCAGTTTTCATTGTTAGTGAAATTTGATTTTTCTAAAGAGAAATGTCAGGAGTACATGGAAGAAACTGGCTTATCATTAATGTTCTGGTAGTAGCTTAGTCATAAAAACAGGTTGTAGTTGCAGTACATGTGGATAACCTCTTATAATGTATTGTTTACAGAGCCCAGGAGAGAAATCTCAGCATCATGCCAATGCAAGAATTTTGTTATCCCTTCTTTTGGGAGAAAGGTATGCAAAGAAAATAATTCATTTGTTGTTTTAAGAGGAATATATTTACCTTCCAAGAATTACGTATCGCAGATTGGTTTGATTACTACCATTAGCCTATCTGCTGCTGCAGAGTGTTTGCTTTGTTTCTTAAAGAGAAAACAAAATGTGGTGGTGCAGCTCAAACACAGGGGATATGAAGAGTATGGATTTGCATTAAAAAGACTGCTTTTTCTGGCTGCATCTATAGATAGATGTTAAGAAGGCAGCCAATGAGGCAGTTTCAGCAGAGAAATTTGCGTGTGCTTAAAAGTTTGTGGGTTGTGGTGGTTTTTTTTTTTTTTTGAAAGCTTGTAGACTGAATAAAACACAATCCTCTATTTCTCCAGCTGCGCTCTGTCTACAGATTGCTCCAGAATTTCTGTGCCTTCAACCTCATGTCTCTCTCTTTTTTTCCAAACACTTCCAAGAGCCAAGAGGATAGTTGCTGGTATACGACGAAGGCTCTGAATGGAAAAGAATAAATTAACGCCAAATGGACTTCTCCTCCTCCTGCTCTGCATACAGAATGTCTTAAGGAGACCATAGCACAATATCAGTACTGTCTCCCAACATGTTCTGTATCCCAAGAACCGCCCCCTAGTCCTTTGCAACCTCCAATAACTTTGCTTAAACTAAAACTCCTACGTTGGTCTTTCTTCTGTGAAATTATTGGTGGTGTCTTCTGGAAGGTGCAAATCGATGAATTCCCTCAGTTCCGCTTAATGGCTGAAAGAGCTGGGATTGTAAGGTGCTTTTCAGGGGCTATTTAAAGATAGCATCCTTAATTAATATCCAGTTGGATTCAGCTTTTGTCATCTGCTATTTCACACTGTCAAAGAAACTGGTATATGCTTGACGTCACCTGTCTTTTCAAGGGTACCCTGCTTACATTTCTTCTACCTAGCCTACATATTAAAGAAGGATTGTCAGAAAAATGTCAGCACTTACCGCATTGTTGTATCAGTGAATACTCTTTAGCAAATCAGAGTCTTATGGTTACCTTACAGTTCTTGTTTCAGGCAACAGAGTGCAAGGTGAGGACTGAGATGTGGAAGAACACTTTCCCGGGCAGGGCAGCACTCCTGGTCCTGGCTCTCCTGTGGTTCCCCTCCCAGCTTCACTGGAGACCTCTCAGATACCAGTCCAGCTGACAAAAAAGGTACACATAAAGTTTAATGTGCAAAGATGGGATTTATTTCTGAACTTCAAAATGCCAACTTGTTTTGCCATGATTAACAAGGAAAGAAACCTCTGATGCTCATGGTAAGAGAACATGGCTGAGAGTGTGGAGGGATGGCAGTTTAGCTGCACTGTGATAATGTTCGTGGCTTTCCTTTGCCCTGTATGACATAAAATAATCATGTTTAAACCTCAGTGAAAGCAGCCAGAAAACCCTTGTCACTACATCATATCAGCTTTGATCTGTTGTACTTGATTATGTATTTTTTGTTTGTTACAGGCTCCCAATTTTCCTTCTTTGCTCTAAAAACTATACTCAGAGTATTGGATCACTTTTCTCCATATCAGTGAATTTGCTTATTGACATCCTGTTAGAGGCCTGTGCAAATAGTCTTCAAAAAGGAATAAATGAAAGACACTAGTGAAAAACTAAGTTTGACCAGAGGGCAAAGTTCTGTCAAAAACACTTTATCTTTCTTTGTTACTGAGACACGACCAGATGTTTGTTTATAACAAAATGCCTGCATTGGGATTTTTGAAAGCCCAGATGAGGAAAACTGTATCTAATTGCTGCGAGGAGTGCAGCCATGTCCTAGCTGAAACCTGGGTTGGTGTGTCCTAAAATACTGTATCTGGAGATTCTGGGAGTAGAATAGAAGTGCATATGTTTTCATTGAAAGGAGATAGGGCTGTCAGTTCAGAAACACACTGAACATCTGCTCTGGCTGAGCCCTGTGGTTTAACTAGATTAAAGCCCCACATTAAAATGATCATCAGTCAATCAGAACGCTTCCTCAGTCTGAGAAACATAAAATCACGCTCAGTGCTGCAGTTTCCAAAGAAGCCGATGTGTCGTGGTAAGAAAAAAAAAAAAATCAGAACAGTGAAATATTTCACAATTGTGGTTTGTTTGGCTTGTGTGACATCACAGACTAGTGTTTAACCTAGGATCAAACAACTTGGAATTTGTTGCCCTAAATGATTTTAAATCTAGCTAATTATTTTGAGCACATCTTGGCTATTAACTCTAGTTAGCAAAATGAAATGCAATTCCTGTTCTTCTAGGTTTGGGAGTGTTTCCAATCTATAAAGCTCTAGCACAGACCACAAATTTGTGTTGTTTCAGTGGCACAGAGATAATTTTCCTTTTATTTAAACCCCTAGATAACCATTTAAGACTACCAGACTGCAGGTCTTGTAGGAGTACGAATTGCCAGGAAAGCTCTGTTTTATCAATAAAAAGAAAGCCCCCATTACAAAAAGAAAACCCAGCCTTGCCAGGCAAATCAAGATAACCCTTTTCGGTTGGCATTTGGCTGTGAGCTAGTTGCATCATGTGTACGCAAATAATCCTTTACCATAGACAGGTTGCTAACAATTGAGCAAATGTTGGTCCGAAGTATCTTACATGATGATTTGCATGGCCTTTTACTGTAGAAATTTTGGGTTACTTATAATTAAATGCCTTGTTGCATTTATTAAAGTGTTTAACTAGTTTGGTTTTGGTTTTGTTGTAGTGAAACAGAGAAGATGATAGAAATGTGTATTTTCTTCTGCACACTGCATGTAACAACATAATTTTTGAAGCCTATTTAATTTAGACCAGCCAGAAAATGTATTCAGCATTGTGGAAACACAGTGTTAATGAAAAAAATTCTATAAATCAATGTACAGCAAGTTGATGCTCCCTTTCGGAAACGCCCACTGCATGTTGAGGAAGCATCTGGTGCAACTTGGATGTTTTTTGTCACTGATTTTAATAGCCAAATGTGCAAAAGAGCTTACTGAAAATATTTCAAGATTTTTGCTGATGGAAGTTACAGATATGAATTGAGAGACTGGAATCAAGGGACAGATTATGGCTATTTGGAGCCTGAAGCACATTATAGCATATGGATCCTGTGCGCTTCTCCTGCCCCCCTTCTCATTCCTTCCCTCACACACTCTTGGAACCGCAGTGGGAGGAAGGCTTCCCTCTCGGGAAGCATCAGTGATCCTTTTCCTTTGCAGACAGGGAATTTCTTGGAACACAGACAGCTATGTTCCCCCATGCTTCGAAGGCTTGGCCTGCCCTGCTCTGCTGCACTTTTCTCCTGGTAATATTTGACCAGTCCCTTATTGGGGTGATGCTGAAAGAGACCTTGCAGTGATAGATCTCACTGAGATGAATGTGTTCATATTGCAGGACTTAAAAAGGTCACACTACCTCAGATAAAAGTCATGCTGTCAATCTTTTTTGGAAAACTGTGGGCTAGTATAATTTGAAAAATAAGAAAAATAAGAAAAGGAACTGTGAATCCAATATTATCAGATGATCTCATGATCTGGGATAACATAGCATTGTAACAAATAACAGCATTAAGGTGTCTGTATGTTAACCTCTCCTGCCTGAATTAGCTCCAAAAAGTCACATTTACAGGCAACACCATAATTCTATGTAAAGATCTGAGAAAGCAAGCTCTGCTCCTTAAGGGAACAAGATGATGGCAGAATAAAACAATGAAACATCAAAATTAGATAATTGTTATTGTCTCATGTTGAATATTTTGTTTCTATTGATTACTGACCATGTCAGATTACTGATGTCAAGTCCACATATCCCAGCTCCTTTCTCATTGTAACTTTTACTCTCTTCCAAAGGAAAAAACACTGTAGGGGCAATGAGTGAGTTGTTGACAAAACAAGTAAGGTTCTCATTATGGAAGGAAGCATTCTCTATCATTTAAAGTGAAATTTTAGTCTTCCAAATGTCTTCAAAAGTCACCATATGTTCATGGTGACTACTGTATTGGAAGGCATGGCATTTGTCTGATCAAGGGCTGAGTTTCTTGGTCATGTGGTTGGCATTACATCATGGATGTTCAAGTTACTGATAATGCTCTTCAGATGCATTAGGTGCAGTTGGTCTAGACTTACGCTAAATGTTAGGTGCCACAAAGGGGTGTCATCCTGGGAGAAAAGCAACTGCTTTGGACAAACTGCTGAAATGAAGCACCAGTTCAATTGTAAGAAAAAAAATGGTACGTAGAAGAGTGATTTTGCTGGAGCTTCTACTGAGAGGGTAGACATTTGTCAGATAAAAGGAGATATGCAATATGTAGAGAGCTACAAAGAAATTAGCACCACTGGCTGTGAAAAGCATTGTGCTGGCATCAAAAAAGAAATTTCTAAAACTGGTGAACTAGCAACATTACTCCATGGGCCAGAAACTACAGCCTTAAATGAAACATATGCTATGATTTCTTCAAGAAGCATGAGGTGTAAAGAAAAAATATTTTAAGATTAAAAAGTCAGAGGGACAGCTGAGTATGAAATTAGAGTATTTAATGGTTACAGTAGTGGGAGCTTGAGAGAGGGCAAATAAATTATGAAGAGACAGGTAGAAGCCTATTAAAGCAAGCAACCAAGTGTGGTCCAATTTGAAGAATGGACATTGTCTATCGGATTATAATCGGGCTGAGCAGAGTGGAAGAACAATACCAGAATCTGAATGAACAATGACTCTGCATTGTTCCCAGGATTTGCAAATCTGCTTCAGATCAAAAGAAAAACAGGACTGCTGGCACCCAGACTAATAGGAGAATATTTTGTACCTTGATTTTCTAATTAGAACTCATCTGCAATTACATTTCTCATTTCTGTGGTATTTTCAGCCAGTAAAGCAGCCACTTGTCTAGCAGTGCCTAGAACCCAGACACTACATCAGTCTTCGGCAGTGGACTCCTCCAACACTGGAGCCTGAAAGCAGAAACTTCCAAACAATCCAGCCATGCAGCGAAACTACAGGAACAAGATAACATGGGACTAGCTGGGATGGAGATGCCCTGGGTTAGTTTCCCAGGTTACCACAATGTGTGGTGGCCAGAGGTAGCACAGGCCAACCCTTCTGCAGGGATCTGCTCTGTGACTCAGGCTGGTGGCTCCAGATCGATGGCTGAAGGTAGCTGTGGTCACCATGTATCACAGCATGAGTGTGCCTGGCCGAGGGTGACAGCAGACAGCCTGTCAGCTCTCCTTCTCTAACTGCCCCATCGCACGCTCCCACCCCACATTTCTGTTCACGGGCAAATCTGTCACGGCTATGCACAACAATGAGTACACGGGCAGTTTTTGTGAGAGCAGTTAACGCACCGAAAAGTTGCTCTTGACCCTGCCTTGTGGTATCTTCTCTGTGCTGTCACACCTTGTTCAGTGTTTTACTGACACTTGAGGATTTTGGAAAAGCATGCAGTAATTACAGTGTATTATTATCATCTGCATTTCTGATACGTAGCTTATCATAAAACGCCTCTTAAACAATTTCTTGTTTTTTCTTGAAGTGTTGCTGCAAATGACATCATTTGTGTGTGAACTTCAGCTGGATATCGTAACACCTTGTAAAGTACTTTAACAAGACAGAAATGCTTAAATACAGTTTGGATTTGGTTTCAAAGATCTTCCCTTTAGGAGACTGCAGTAAATTCAACCCCCAGATTGACACCCAGTTCTCTGTATAAATTTAGTTTTCCAGGGTTAACATTTCTTCATGGTGCAATTTAATTGCTTTACAAGGAAAGACTACAGTAGTGCTATATATCTGTAGTGGCTTTCTCTAGCTTTTGGAAAGTATATGGTTTTACAATTAAGCAACAGGGATGCTCTAGTCTGTCATATATTTGGGTTTGTTAAATCCATCAGCAAGCAATAAAATCTCTGGTATTCAACCTTTCTCACTATTTATATCTTATTTTTATCCCACCCTTTCACCCCTGGCTTTTATTTTCTTTCACTTTTGCCAGTTTATTTACAACCACTAAATAGAAACGATGCCACTCCTGCTTCACAGCTCAGCAGACAGGTAATGGTGAATCACCATGCTGGGCCATGCCTATTCAGCCTCTACTGCCTGTGCAGGTTTTTATAACTGAGCCTGGCTTTCTCCGTCACACCTCTAAAGCCTCTCTGAATGAAGTCTATCTAGTAAGGCCAGGCTCTTAAAATTGATGTGAGTACTACAGGTTTCCTGTAGTTCTCTGTTTTCAGCAATTTAAGCACAACTGTTTTTCACAATATCCTTCTTTAACCCAATATACTCCTGCACTCTCCAGCCTGATGTAACCCTGCAAGTGCTGGGCAAAGCCTAGGAGTCCCAAGTGATTCACTGAAATGTCAGTGTATTTTCAAGCCCCAAACTGAGATTTTGTTTTAAAAAAATTGAAATAATAAAAAAGAAACGGCTAGAACTGAATGATTCTGTGTACACAGTCCAAAAGTATGTGTATGGAAAGCACCACTCCTTAACTAAAAGTCTTCATAATTTCCTCTCGCCAGGTTCTGACTAATCCTGGATGGGATTACACAACACGAGGATGTCTCACTGGTTAGGGTTTAGTCCAGGGCATGTTTATCCTTACTCAGAAGGCAAGAAAGGGAAAGGACCTCACCCTGTTAGCCACCGCGGTGGTTAGAACTTTTGCTAGTTGTGGCTGGGAAGGACTGATGCACGAGGTCTGCTCCCTGTGAGCATGTTAGCCACTGGGCTGGTTGTGGGGAATAGCGTCCTTTGCCACAGCCTATTGTGTAATGGGTAAACTTGGTTTGTGATGAGTTAGAAACTCCTCTCTGGAATGAAGCAGACCTCTAACAAAATCTTCTTTGCCCTGAGCAATTGCAAATGACATTCACATTGATACTGAGGAGAAAAAGCTGAGAGAGAAATAGAAGCCTGAAAGAGGTCCTCGGCAAGCATTCAGAATTTGCTGGGCAGGCTTCAGAATGAAATTTCCAGAGAAAAAGAGATGCCTGTGTGGATATTTTGGTGAATGTAAAACCTTACAAAGAAAAGGCAGAAAATTGCGAGGCAGGTGAAGCCCAAAGCCTGTAATTTGTTTTGTGGCAAACTTGATGATGCCTGGCATTTGGAAGGAGGTGTAGGGACTGGAGGGGCTACCATCACCCAGAGAGAGTTTGGAAGTGTTCATGGAGAGTGCACAGCATGCAGAAGGGGGAGTGATAAGTGCCACTAAACAAGAGGTATTCCTTGGGGGAGCACTGAACACCGGCACAGCAGGTAAATTAACCTGGAAGCAATTTGCTAGCTGTTGGCTGGGGGTATAACTGAGGCAAGGCCTGAATACAGAGGCAGGAGCTTCTATTCAGCCAAACTACGTAGCTGCATAAAGTGTGATGTAGGAGCCTCCTCCGAGTCTGAAGCAGATACAAAGCTTCTACACAAAGCAAAATACAGACTGAGAAATACCGCTCTGTGTTTAACTTGGTTATGTTTATATGTGGGACAATTTTAGAGGACTGGAACACTTTTAGTTTAGATGTAGACAGTGTAATGATGGGATCAACGTACTGGGGTTTCAGGAAAGGCTGTAGGCAACAACAGGTGAGATGGAAACACAAGCTTTACAACTAAGGGTTTCGCAGCATATATGGGTAAAAAAGTTGATGAGGATAAAATTTGCGATTGTATTGGGTGGAAAAAAGCATCTTTTACTAGACCAAAACCATGTCAACCACATCGAGGGCATGCTCACTAGAAAGAAAGGGGACTTAACCTACTAAAGCCTTTGAACTCATCTTTCAGGTAACAGGGACGCTCCCAGCAGGGTATGAAGTGGTCCGAGGAATGGGTTTGGCTCTAGAAGACTTCCTTTGCTGTGGAGGTGGGGTTCATAAAAAGCCTGGTAGATGCATTGCTCAGAGCTCGTAGATCGAGTAGCCAAACCATGGTGTCACAGTGACAAATTTGGGCTCCACTGGCTGTGGAAATGGAATAATTGGGCTTAGCTCATTAGCATGGGATGGGGGTTTCTGAGGTTCAGCCTCGCTCAGAGGACTGTTCCTGAGAGCTGAGCTAGGTCTTTTAGGCCTTCTCATGAGCTTGGCTTCATCTGCTGAACTTCTGCTGGTATTGCAGTGCTCCTGCGCAGCAACATCGCCTGAAACCCCTTCCCCTGTGCATTCGGTGGCAGTCGCAGCCCGGTCCGTGCGGGAAGCGATCCAACGTGTCAAACCGCAGCCGAGCAGCTTGCCTCCCTCCCACAACGCAGGGTGTGCAGCATGTGCTGGGCTCAACTCCCCTGTGGAGCAACCTCAGTCCTCGAGACTGTTCCTTTTCAGGTTACGGTAAGTTCAATTAGAATTAAGGTGACTGTTTCACTCCAAGCTGCTGATGAACTGGCAGCTGCTATCTTGATGATCTATTTGTGATTATCCTACTGAGAGTTTTATTTTATTTTATTTTTGCCTGTTGATATTTGCTGTCCCAGGGGCAGGGCATTACATTGCATGCTTTGTACACAACATTATGGTTACTCTTCAAATATGTAAATAGGGGCATGTTATTTCTCTCCAATCTCTAGCTATTAGGACTCATTTTTAATGCTACATACATTTGCTACACAACCCTTGGTTTTTGAAGCCGCTGTTTCTGTTCTCAAACCTCGGTCTTTATTTAAAAGTAATATTAGAGTTGATTAACTGTAAAAAAAAAGTCTGGTTTTGCTGACGAAAGTAATGTCCCCAAACAGAGCAGGTAGATTATTTTCAGTGATGGATTCAAACACCTCCAGGGGCTGCTTGGTCTTTCTATTTACTGTTATCAATGCTGTAATTTTGTTATCAAGACTGTCAGTTTCTTCTCACAGAAAAACTTCATTACAAGGCTGACCGACCTAACACCTCCCTATTAGTAACAGAAACAAATAAGAGTTGATTGTTCAGCTGCTGTCATTTAAAAAGACTAAATCAACCTGCCACAAAAGAATAATTCCCTCTGGTAACTTTATCCATTTGCCCTTGGTGGTGACACTGTGGATACCACCCTGGTTGAACTATATATTAGTTCCTAGAGAAGCACTTTGAAATATATAGCTCTGCACAATGTTGTAATTGAAAAAAAATGAATAGCCATACATGGTTCAGTAATCTGAAAAGAATGCAAAGGTTCAGTTCTAATTGCTTTGCACAATTTAGTACCATTTTGCTGCGCCTTCCAAACTGGTTTGTTCTGCTGTTCTACGTATATCTGTTATACAATTTGGCAGCACTGGCTATATACAGGAAGCATGGATTTTTAAAAGGATGTGTCAGTATTTTTATCTTATGTTCTGACCACGTTTTTAAAAGACTTACCTAACCAAATGACCCACTCCAGGTGTTTGCTATTCCAGCAAGAAGGGTGGCTGCTCCTCCAGAGTCCTGAGAAGGGTTCAGTTACCTGTGAGATGAGTTAAGGGCCTGAGTTTAAGCTTATCCATTAAAGCAGTCTTTCTTCTATTGTGTCTTGGAATCAAGTCTCTAAATTCTCTTCGGATTGGGGGAACTTTAGAAGCTGCCATGAAATATGTGCTTTTTAAAATTTACTTTATAGCATCTACTCAGATTGGCTTCTATTTATTTTACATACAATTCTTCTAGGTGTTTCTGGATACTAAACCCTGCATACTGCCTATCTGTGAAAAGCAGCTATTCTGAAATCTAAGGAAGAATGACTCTGAACAGTCAGTCATCAGAATGGAACTTCAGCTTTAACTTAAAATTGCCCTTTTTTTTTTTTTTAAACACTTGACATTATTTTAATGTCACGTTTTGCTCTTAGTGCATTCCTCACATAAATCCTACATATAATATGACCGTGCTTGAGACTACTTGAAAAGAAAAAAAAAAGTTTATCTAAAAGAATTGTTAATAGTATTAATATCTGTAAATACCACAGAGACTAAATCACTGTGCTTCTTTTCAAAGCAAATTATCTTACTGCTGATAGGGATGGTAATAAAGGTTAGTTAAGATGTAATTCAGGAGATAAATATATATATATTTTTCAAGCCTTTTCTTCCAACTAAGTAGAGGATTCTTTCTGTTGGTAGGGTTTTTCATCTGGTTTTTTTAAGGTTTCTGTGTTGTTTTTATAATGATACAGATGAAAAAAGAGTCAGACTGGGATTTAAAGCAGGCAACACCAATAGGGTCAAATTGTTAAAAAGCTTAGGAAAACCACTTGCAATATTTTCAAGGTCTGTATAGATGCATATATGCAAAAGGCATGAATATAAATACAATCACACATTTTATGTGTGCCAAAATGTATGCTAGTAAATATTACAGTGCTTTTGGGAGGCTTATTGGAAACACAATCCCAGATGAGGGAAGTGTATGGGAATAAGTATATTGTCAGAATATCAGGATGTGAACTGCACAATGGAACAGAATGAACAGCAGAGAGAGGCAACTTTCTTTTAAAAAGTCAATTTAAAATAGAATGCATCTTCTTCATTTGTGGTGGGAAAACCAAAGACAAATGGAGACCAAGGAAAAGAGAAGATAAAGAGAAATTAATAAATGAAGATACGCTGAAATACAAACAATTGATGGTTGAGAGGAAGCTGAGACTGAAACTGCTTTTGGATGTCACTCAGTGGTATTGCACAATGTTCTTTGTTCTAGGGCAGGCAGGCTTCAGAAAGCCTGTAGGAGATACGAGGTTTGTCTGGAGTTTCTAGATGTTGGAGTCTGTTTTGTATATATGTCAGTCTACAGGTAGTTCTAGATGTAAATTCTTGAAGCATCCTAACTTCCAGCATATTCGTATCCCAATGATATTGTCTTTTATTATTCAAGAATAAAAGAGTCTTTTATACAAACTGATTTCTGATTACCTATCAGTACATTGATTATAGGCCATAATACTGTTTTTAAGAGAGGTATTTCTTAAAATTAAGATAGCCAATAGTAATTTTCTCTCTCTAGCCTATTTTGATTAGTCCTGCAAACAGTTTGGAACTGATTACTCAAATCTTGGTTAAGCAATGGTCAGGTCCAGACTGCTTTCTGTGGAGATAGGTATAGAGTCCACTGAAGGTTATTTTACTATAGCTGAAAAAAGCAGCATTGAATTGGGAGTCAATAATAAGATATAGAATGAAAGAGTTAACTTCTACAGTTTCACTGCCACTCTTCTGTTGCAGGGACATTGTTAACAAAGGCTTGATTGTCGTTTTGGCTACAAGTACTAAGTACAAAAGAACTTTATGAAGGTCCCAGACACAGACTGGCATTTAGACTGACTGTCCTTTTCCAAAGCAGCTTTTCTATTAAATGAGTCCATTATTAAAACATGGTAGCTTTAATTAAATCTCTGTAATCTCCCATCAGGAAAATGGCATTAGCCTGCTAGCCAAGAAAATCTGGTAAGTCCAAACAGTATCCCTGTGATTAGCACTTGATTGTCTGTTGGAGTGTTTGATCAAAGGCATGGAGATTTTGATGTTGTTTTACAGTTAGGCTAGCCCAGTGTACTCAGGAGTGTGTGTGTGGCGGGGATTTATAACAATTACAACTCTTTCTAAATACTGGACCTAAAATCCTAAAGGCTGCACAAAATACTGCTCTTGTACTGGTCTAGCTCCTCCTCATGTGGTGCAGTTGCGTCACTGTAGAAGTGCTCGATCTAGCATAATTTATTAGCACATGAGAAAACGGGTAAGTGTGTAAGACGCATTTACCAAACATAGATGTGTCTTCCCCTAAAGGCTGTAGTGCTGGGAACTGTAGGTATATACACAAATAAAATTCTTTATTTTTCATTTAAGTTTTGGTTAGACTATGCTAAGTAACTTGATTTAAAATCACACCTTTAAATACTGGTTCAGATGTGAGATCAGAAGCGCCTTTAAAGGATTTCACCCATCTCTCTGGATGAAAGCACTAGAGATACAGAACTGGTAAATAACAATCATTGTTGTGGTTGTTTAATGAGTGGATTTGTTTGCATGTTTCTGTCCAGCTTGGCTTTAAGATTTACACTTAATTCTTGTCTACTCACCACTTTTGAGTAAGTGGCGTAGTTACACCAGGTCGAGATGGGGAGTGGTGCACAGGAGACCTACTTGCATAGTGTCTGAGTACACACTACCGTGGAGAAGTACTCAGGTTGTCTGTGTCATCAGATGGGCTAATTCTTTCTTCTAGGGAAAGGCAATAAAAGAAAAGATCATGGAGCTGTTTGTGCTGGAAGTCCCATTGTCACTTACTTGTCCGTCATCACTGCCCTTCCTGCTTTCACTGAAATCTCTGACACCTGCTGTTGACTTCAGGGGAATGAGCATGCAGTCCCATGTGACAAATATGACGATGATGGTAGTCCTAGACTTCTGAGTTTTATAGGTATGCAATTATCTTAAATATGGGCTCTTCCTACCACCACAGAAAAAAAAAGGGGAGGGAGGGATGCAATTACCCAGAGAGCATGCAGCATGCTTTTCATTGATTAGACTGTCCTGTTTGATTAAATTTCTCAGTATTTTTAATTTTCTAGCCCTAATTGCTGCCTTACATCTTTCTTGGGTCCCTTTGTTCTAACTCATCTGCTTTCAGATCCAGATTTATTTTTTCAGTGCATTCAGATTCTCCACAAACGTATCCTGTCATTATGTGTTTTATCTGTCTCTGCAGATGGTTATTTGACAGAAAGTTTCCACCGACTCCAGAGAATGGGTCCCGTAAATACCCTTTGTGGTTCTCAGATGAAGTATTTGCAAAATGGAATTGATTAAAAGGTCAAAAAACATTACTGTTGCAATGTCTGAATTGCTCCATCAAAGTGGTAGCGTGACAAATGTGTGCAAATCTTTTCAAGGGACTAGTCTGGATTTTTAAAAATTGTTCTATCTTCCAGATCAGCTTTCTGATGTTTCCTAACGAGAGAGACATTTTCAAATTACAGTTACAAACTAGTCTCTCCTCTTACACTAGTGTCAATTAGTAGTAGCTCTGGAGGTAATGAGGTCCCCCTAGTCTGAGTTACAGTAGGATTGAGATTCATAGTATTTAAAATATTTTCCAAATTCTGGCTCTAAGTTGTTCAAAATAGCTGTTTTGAAACCAATAGCTTTATTAGTATAACTAGCTAAGGGGAGACTTCTTGCAGCAAATGCAAGTAACCAGAGCATACCTGGGTCTTTCAACATCAGAATGACTGATGGGGAGCCAGTGAGTATAAGTA
Organism: Fregata magnificens; assembly: GCA_013389945.1. Lineage (NCBI taxonomy): Eukaryota > Metazoa > Chordata > Aves > Suliformes > Fregatidae > Fregata > Fregata magnificens. The sequence goes on along the minus strand of WAAD01011276.1, from coordinate 235,571 downwards.
ATTCCAGACTTGTTTCACGTATAGTATATGACATGGGAGAAGAAGTAGCTATATGTCCTGCCCTGCTCAGAAAGTCATAGAAGGCCAACTAACTCTTGAAGGTGATGATACTAATTTATAAGGACGTCGTGACCAGGGCTTGGCAAAAGGTTCATTCTCAGCTTATCTTCACAGCAGCCTTTACTGTCTTGTTATCTAGCCATCCTACATCAGGATATAAATTTGCCCCTCACCATTTAAAATACATATCCCACAAATAATTATTAGCCGCTGCATCTTAGTTATCTGCATTGAATCCCAATGGAGATAACACAATTGTAACTTTTATAACAGCTAGGTAAGCCCCGTATGATGGCTCCTCCTTGTGATATTTCTAGCAGCAAAACCTCACTGAGCTGATGTGTACATTCCACAGTAGAACACAAACCCTTGCTCCATGATGAAGGCAAAGCCTCAGTGTCAATAGCCTCTGTGTCTCTCCATTCACTTGAGAATAGAGAGAGAGAATTTATGTCCATCTGCAACATCATTAGTGAATTGAGCACTTGAACTAAGTTTCAGGGACTTGAATAGGGAATTGTTTCTACCTTTTCTTATGTGCTCTTGTAAACGTGGAACTTCTTTTGGGAGGTAGTAAGTCAGTTTGTCTCACTTTTGGCTTAGCTAGGCAATCACTGGGCAGACGGGCATCAAACTGAGAACTGTCTTCTTGACAGATTGTGCACATATTCTTTGCAGAGTTTTTATGTGTTTCAGGTGGATTTAACAATGGACTTTACGTAGGAGTTTGAGGGAAGTTCCCTTCAAATTCTGGTCACAGATTCACAGTGTGGTTGAACTTGGAAGGGACCTGTGGAGGTTATCTGATCCAACTCCCCTGCTCAAGTAGGGTCACCTGGAGCCAGTTGCCCAGGACCATATCCAGATGGCTTTTGAATATGTCCAAAGAGGGAGACTCCACAACCTCTCTGGGCAACCTGTGCCAGTGCTTGGTCACCCTCACAGTAAAAAAGTGATTCCTGATGTTCAGAGGGAAGCTCCTGTTTTTCAGTTTGTGCTCATGGCCTCTGGTCCTGTCACTGGGCACCACTGAAAAGGGCCTGGCTGCCTCTTCTTGTATCCTCCCTTCAGGTATTTATACGCATTGACGAGATCCTTGATCCTATCAAAACAATAATTTCAAAGGGAACAGGATTTGTGAGGGAAAATCAGTTTGCCTATGGGTTTGAACAAAGCTGCTTTTGCATAGATTCTGGAAGTGGAGTACCTATATCTGTAGGATGTGTCGCCGGTGCCTGACCTCCACTCTGTAATCCGCAGCCATTTGCAGACCTGCCTTTCGATCACAAAGGAGCGCTTCACTGCATGGGCAACAGAGGTGACTGGCACACACACAGTAGATTTGAGGCATGTTGTCGCATGCAGAGTGAGGGGAAAGATGGTAACAGAGAGCAGCCACCAAGCACTCAATTAGTTTGTGTGCCTAGTAGCGGGTGATGTGCCAGATGAACTGTTGTGGTGGGCAGATGGCAACCCATAAGCCTGGGTTGTAGGGTGATAAGGAATGCCTTATTGAACCAGACAAGTGGCATCATTTCTTGAACAGTGAGAAGTATTCAACATGTGACACTGTTCTCCAGAAACTTGTAGGGGTTGCTGGTGTTATTGCAGTTTATCTAAATTATTTGGATGACAAAAAGTATTTCCAGATAAATATGACTTTGCATAATCTTAAAGCAATATATAGAGATGGTAGAAATATTGCAGTTCAGTAGAACAGGAAAACTAAATTGTAAATGACAGGAGAGTCCCATTCTCTATTTTGCAGTGTCTAATGAAATGACAGATGCAGTACAATCTATTATAGATGGCAAATGTCAAAGATAGAATATGCTACTACATAATTTTCTCAAGCCCTTTTAGTTTCTCATTAGAATTAATTCACTATTCTTTCCCAGACTATTATTTCATAGCAACATTTGTGATTTCTCATACAATACTATTGCTTTAAAAAAAGCTCCTTTGGATGAGTGTAGGCTGTAAAGTAGCACATTGCCAAGTTAGGAAATACATCTTTTCAAAATAAAGTCCTACAACAGGAGAAAATAAACACACAATACTAAGGAGCAACTGCCAGACACATTCACCAAATTCTGTCACCACTGGAGAGGGAGACAAATCTTCTTCTGTTGTAGTTTTTCCTGGCTAGCAAGAGGAGCTGTACACAAAAGCTTCCCTGGGTCTCTTTGGTCTGCTCTTACACTGCTGTGCACTGGTACCAGATCTGCTCTTAGCTGGTGGCCTGGACACTTGCGCTAACTCCTAGCTTTGTGCCTGCCTGTTCTTGCAAAAAACCTCAGGGTCTGCCCAATAGATGGGCAGTGTGCCTGCATGTATCTTAAGGTGCAGGTCCTTACCTTCTTTTAACTCTGTTTAATGTTTCTGCTCAAATTTAAATCTGCTCCCTTGGTTTTACAGTGCAAGAAGCTGAACATGGGAAAGAAAGATATAAGCATGTAAACAGGCAATGCATTGTAATCTAGGCACTGAAGCATGGCTGTCATCCCTCCAATTCACCTGCTAAAACAGCTCTGGTGGTTCTCAGATATCACACATGGCTGCTACAGCTTTGCCAGCAGTGTTGGTCTGCCCTCATAACGTTCGTGTTCTGTTGTTGTTTTGGCAGGCTACTAACATCTTTCTGAGGAAGGAACACATACAAGGGAAGAAAAACAATGAATTCAAGAGCGTCGAGCTACTTAAAAATAAGGTTCACTGCTGCCTCCTCCATGATACGTTGCTGTGAGTAAAGCTTCAGCACTAGTGTTATGTACAGCAATTGCAGCGTAGGGCTGTCAGTTCTCATTATTTAGAAGCTGAGCAAATGGATTGCATTACTTCTTCAAACAGTCTTCTGAAATCAGACTGTTGAACAGAACAAGAGGCACCGGTGCAGCTATAGACTTTCACATGGTTTGAATTGAAGCAGTCGTCTTTCCTCCACTCTCCCTGCAGCATCAGGAAGTGCCAGTGTTGGTACGCTACAAGGGAAGTACTGAACTGAAATGCAAAGTAACTGTGCTTTATGATTTCTTTTTTAATGAAAATGTAGCAATGTTCAGTCCGTCCAGGGCTGAGGTGAAATATTCAGTTAGGAATAAGCCTCACAAATACAAAAATATAAAGGAGACTATAGCATGCACTGGAAATGATAATCTTCTGTTGGGATTCTGCAATATTGTGGTAGTCTGTGAAAAGTTTGAAATTTCTGACAGTCCCAGTAGCATCATGGAATCTGTTTAATGGAAATTCCTGTCACTGTGGAGCATTTGTAAAAGAACTTACCAGACTGGGAGTACCCATGCGTTGAAAAATTCAATTGTTATGATGCTCTACTACCGTTATGGGCTCTTATATTTCTGTAATGAATTACCACTCTGAAAATAATAAAGCAGCAGTAGGGTAGAATTCCTTTCAGCCATAAGAGGGCAATAGGTACAGAAATCCATCGTTCTGGTTACAGTGCTAACTTACAAATGATGGAAGTATAATGATTTCTTTATATGTTTGCATGACCCAACTTTTGTTTAAATGTGTGCTAAACTGTACTGGAATCACAGTTCTGGAAAGATAGTATGTGTGACCCAAAGGCAAGGCTATTTATCACTAGTTTTTCAGATCTGTGGATATTTTGCTTCTGTGGGACTTCTGTGGTCAGTGGCAGTTATCTCTACTGTTTTCTTTTGATCTTTTGCTTAGGGATCATGCAGAGCCTCAAACATTTTAAAATAAAGTTTAACAGAAATAATCTATTTGGTAACAGTAACTCTTGCAGTTATAATTTGTGATTAAAAAAAATGTGAGAAAAACACTCTGCATATAAAATCCTTTGGTATCACATCAGTGTCAGTGCTGCCTTCACGTTACCATCACCAGCTTCTTTTCCAGCTTATGGATTAGCAGAGATAGTTTGTCTTTTCCAGTGGCAGTGGCAAGAGGTGGTGGGTATCAAATATGACCATGTACGTGTTTAGAAAAACTCAGGTGTTTTTTGTGTAGGAAATGTTCATGTTTTAAGTGAAAATGAGGAAAAAGCTGAGATGAGAAGAATAGAAATCATTCTTCAGCTCTAAAAGTACAAAGACCACTTTATTAAACCTGGGTAAAAAAACCCCTCCCTTTTACTTAAAGGCTACAAACTGAGTACACCTTCTCTTTTATTGCTGTAATGACACGTAATGCTACACTTTCTTTCCCTAATGATACACTTTTGTACCTACCTGCTCTTTTATCGCTCTGACGATGCATGATGCTGCAGTTTCTTTCCCTAATGGTACACTTTTGTACTTACTTACTCGTGTGTCTGGCAGATTATGATGTAGAATCAGTTTTAAATTTATGACTAAAAGCCAAGTTTTAGTTCTTCATGTACTGCCTTCTCTGAGGTGTCATGTTCAATCAATAATGCTATGAACAAATTGTTTCAAGCACATATTCCTCCTTCTAGTATTATTTACTTTTATTTTGATGAACAAACTAGAACCAGAGTAGTCTAAAACTCAAGCATGGATTCACTTTCAGCAGGTCAGCTTGTAATTAAAAAAAAATGTTTAAACTTCTTGGAGAGAGGCATATCAATGAAAGTAAAGGAGATTCAGAAGGCTAGGAAATTAATTTTATTAATCCAATATGGCGTATACATGCTCTTTCACATGAATTTTAGTTTATTCTATCTCTAAACCCACTAAATTCTAATGAGGGGAATAGCAGTGACTCCTGGATCTACTCCTTTTGTCTCTTTCCTAATTTACTGCTGTGGGGTAAAAAACCAGCAGATGCGTAATGCCATTGTAGGCACCAGAGACAACAACTTGAATGCATAATAAAAATTCTCCGTTTATTAGATTTGTCCATCTGTGATTAAAAACATATCTTAACAGCAGACATCTGTTGGACAACTTACGTGGTTCCTTATTGTCTTGGTATGTGAGAAAATACTGCAGGCTGTATTGTTCAGCCTTGTTAGACCCTAGTACGTTGCGGATGCACAGGAAATTAAGCACATGCTCCATGGTGGAGTTGTAATAACATGCAAGTTTGGTGTAATCTGTTGAAATGAAAGAGTGCCATTCCTTGTGCTGTGCCCTATGGAAAGTAAAAGGAGGGAATGATAGGAGCCCTCTTCCCTTGCCTGATTTCACGTGTTATATCTGATTGGCTGTGAATTAAGTTTGACAGAAAAAATAAGTGTGTGATAAGCAGCAGGTCCTTTGAAGCCTTGTACTATGGTCATTTTGTGAAGAGATCGCTATAAAGAGCAGTGTTACAGAGCAGAGCACTGCTTTCACTAATTTTCACAAGAGAAGTTAGAATTTTTTTTTTTTTTCCCTTCAGTAAGCATACTTCCTTCAGGCTTCCTTAAATGGGATATCTCTGTCCTTAGTGTAAGTACTTTTCTCCCTGTGAGCACAACTAACCGATCTTTTGAAAGGTGACTGCTTTGAAGTCAAAATAGCAAAATTGCACTGTGGGCTGCCAGCATGCAGCAGACTTTGTTTGTGTGTACTTTCAAAGCAAAAAAGACCTTCATTGTTATAACAAGGCGTTTCAGAAATATCCCGGGCCAGCTCTGTGTTTTGCAAGTAAATATGCAATGATGCCCATGAAAAAAGTCACCAAGGACATAATGTTTGTTTACATACCCATGGTTCCCCTGAAATTTGTGTGCTACAAAGGTATCGAAACAGGTAAAAAGCTTTATAAGCCAGATTTTCAAAATGTTGAAGATTCATATGAATAAAAGTATATTCAAATTTACAATATAGAATGTTTAGATCTTCATGTTTCAAAACAGTCTCTATGGAAGTTTAGGATGGAACTCATCTTGAGTCTAAATATACAATTTCCTGCTGAAGTACTGGGCTATTTTCCCCCAAATCCAAGTCAAAGATGGACTGCATAAGAGCAGTGGGCTACTATTTTGATATGCTATGGCGATTACCACAGAATTGTATCTCCATATACTTCCAAGAGGACATAAATATATCCCGCCCTTGCTGACAACCTGGGAGCTGCAGTAAGTACTGAATCCTTTTTACAGAGAATACCATATTGTCAAAGCACGAAGGTACAGAAATAGGTCTTTGTGTCTTTCCAGGACGTGGACAACAACTGAGGTCAAGCCTCTAGAGCTCAGGTCTTGCATCAAAGTAACGTGTTCAATAACCAGGAAATACAGAGGTGAAGGTACATGCTGGGCAGTTATCAGTCTAACTCTTTAGGACTGATGATTATTGCTGCAAAAAGGTTCATCAGAGTTAGCAAAGTACCAGATAAGTGGTGGCTTCTCCATTTCTTGACCTTCTCAAGTTGACACTGGAGACATATGGAATACCTGTTTGTAAATCAGAATGTGATGGTTTCAATACCAGAGCAACTGGGTTAATTCAACTGGATGACTTTATGATGTTTTCTTGCTGTTTATTGGTAGGTATGAGAAAGGCCTGAGAGAATGCCCTTCCCAGTGGTTGTATCTGGCTCCAAAGAGTTAATTTCAATAGGCATTTCAGCTGGATTCACTCTGTTAGCTGTATCTAGACTGAGTGATAGAGAAATTCCTTGGAGCTAAGCTGTGAGTGTAATGTGAAGAAAAGTCAACACATGCTATGAGAAATCAGGGTTGTCTTTTTCCAGTGTTTAACTTGGTGTGTTGTATGAATTAAGAGTTTTCTTCCTGAGACAGTGCAAGTGGTATGGTAGCATATATGACAGCGGGCTTTAGGACTCGTCAAGGAGTAAGTGAAGAAGGTTGAGAAAGTCTCCTCTGGGAAGTGATGAAGAAGAGGCTAATGTCTAGCAAGTATGGAGAGCTTTTCTTACCTGATTTGGAGGCCACAGGCTAGAAGCTCCTTTGGGCTATGTTTTACTGAATTGCATGAACTGAAAGGTGCTTGTTTTTTATAAGATTTGGAACTTTTCCTTTTCCAAAGTCTTCTAAACAAGTGTTTGATAGCTAACCTGCAACTTCTATAAGTGGTACAAGTATTTTTCCATCCGCAAGATTTCCTTTTCCTATGCTTTTGTTTAATTTTCCCTGTGTCTGATTAAGCAGGTGAATTACTTTGTGTATTTTCTTAAAAAGAAGGCCTTTGATAATGCTCAGTTCTGACAAATTTAGTAACTGTATATGCTACCTGATGTCAAAACAATTTACCTATTTTTTTATAGCTACAGCTAGAGCTGCTTTTATGGATACTTTAGTCCAAATAAATATTCCTGAGTAAGTGGATCAAGACAAAACCACAATCTGTAGTTGCTTCTTTGAACAAATACCTGGCTCCTTTCTTATTAGATGTTATCCAGCAGTTAACAAAAAAGTCTAGAAGAAGCTTACGCTTGCCTTTGGACCTTGGTCAAATCTGACCATATTCTGATAAGGAAGATTTAAAGCAGTGGATATGTACATAAATTGTACATTTTCAAGTAAAGTTGTGGGGACAGATATAACAGTCAAACGGCACAGAGGTCCTGCTTTCTCACGTAAGCACAGTAAAGATGAAAATCCCAAAGTCTCTTCTTTTGATCTAAGAAATTTGGAAGGTATCACATAGGAAATCTTTGGTAAAACCAGGAATTGTTCCCACTCCTCCAGACTCTGGCTACCGTAAAAATGCTTATTTTGTCTTTATTGGTTGACTAAGTGATTCCAGGGGGGTTGCCCGGGGTAAGGAAGAAGTGTAGACTCTGATCCTGAACGTAGTTGTCTCAGTATCTTAATTTTCATTACAGAACTAGAAAGCACTACCTCTTTTTTTTCTGGAAGGGGAAAACCCCTCACTTTTTGGTGTGCCTCCTGGCATTTAATAATACCACAGACTTCTTTGCCTTGCAGTGAACCCGTTCCACAAGGAGATTGCCACATCAGATTATTTGAGTTTGCTTCATTTCCAGGCAGTGCTATTTAATATACATCTGCTATGTAATAGATGCAAAAAACCGAAATGATTTTCAGTTGCGTTAGTCTTTATTGGATCTGACCCCTGGTCTAGGAGGTGAAGGGAGAGTGGAAAATGAAAGCTGATTTGGTATTAGCCCACTATTCATATTAGAAAAAGTAAATGCTTTTGCGGTTTTCCTTACAGAGGTGTCTTTATTCATTTGACATGCCTTTAATAACTAATTCTAGTTGTCTGGTTGCCAAGATAGATTTCCTACAGGCAGACTTAAAAGTGATTTTGTCCTCTTTGAATGCATGGCTTCAAATGATCCCAGAACAGCAAACATTAAACTTCCCCCTAGACCTTGAGATTTTCTGAAGCGCTGTAATAACATAAAAGGATGACTATTAGAAAAAAAATAAATAAATGAATTAAGCATGCTCCATATGATATGAGCAGGACAATAAAACTCCTTGTTTTTCTGTGCTAGCTAATATCTCCTTTCTAGTGTTGGACATATGCTGTGGATTTCTCACTGTGCCCATTTTATGGATTTCGGTATCACCATTTGTAGAAGCCTGGGGATGAGAATGTTTTGTAGGTTTCATCTGAAAGCAAGGAGACAACAGACCCCAAAACCTTTCCTTTCACAGATGACTTTGTCACTGTTTCTTTCTCACATTATCACAGAGCTTTCAACATGTATCTGGTATGTCTATGAGCATACGTAAAACTGGCATGTGAACTGTAAAGTAGGATGTCTTCCTTGTCATTTAACTGTGCTATGCACATAAAGCAATTAGGAGCAATTTTCAAACTTGGCTTCATACGAAAACAAATTGAGCTTGGGTCTGCTTGTTGCTTAGAGAAAGAACACGAGAAAGAATATTGTAATTTCCAGGCATGGACTCACACTGTCAAGGGGTATATCTGCTATGGGGCTGTCCCCATGAATTTGGGGTTAAGTTTGGTTAAAATTTGCAAGTTGGCTCTCTAGTGTACTGAAAACCAAAATCCACCTGCTTTTTGGGTTACTGAAGTCTAATAAGAAAGATATTTATTACTCTACGGGTAATTACTGCAAAGCTTTTTACCTCGGCTAAGTTTTAAATGAGCGTGGTTTGGTAATAGAAGCAGCCTTGCAGCTGAGAAGGACCCAGGCAGACTTTGTTTTTCAGCTGAGGATCTTGGTGTTGCTGTGGACAGGTTGTGCGTAGTGACCAGGTCACCTCATTCAGTGCAAGGAGTTTAATCTCTGTCCTGCATTGCACTGAGCAGACAGACCAGTCCCAATGCCTCCCTGAGGTTGAGTCATTTGTCGCCTTCTGAGAGGATGCCACACACTCTTCCTGCCAGGCCGTGCCCACCAGATGTTTGTCCACCGCTCCTTTGGCAAACTCTTTAAGCACTGTTGACAGCAACAATATGTTTTGAAATAAGAGGTCACAGCAATAGCTTGTGCAGTGCCCGTGCATTTCCATTTCACTGGAGAAATACCTTGTGGATAAGCCTTGGGTCCATCCTGTTTAGCGTTTTTGATGGTTACATCACAGTGACGGCTCAATAGCATTGTGTAATTGGTTTGAAGACGTGGGTCCATAGAAACAACCAAAGAGGACCTATTTCTGGCAGCTGAATGTGCTGCTTACATCAGAAGTTATTTCTCCTTCCATACATTATCTTACATCTTGTACAATGCGATCTAGTGTCCTTTCTGTTAATTGGGTGACCTCAAGGCCTTTTGACATGGCATTCTGACAATTCTCTACTGCTAGTACCACAGTCATCAGCAAATTTTGTCAGCACAGTTTCACGTTTTTATGCTAAGGACACTGCTGAAAACATCAAACATGCTCAGTCTGAACTGTGAACAACTCCATGAGTAGCCTCCCATGGAGGTAGTGGAGGCCCCAGCCCTAGAAACATTCAAGGTCAGGTTGGATGGGGCTCTGAGCAACCTGATCTAGTTAAAGGTGTCCCTGCTCACTGCAGGGGGGTTGGACTAGATGACCTCTAAACGTCCCTTCCAACCCAAAGCATTCTATGATTCTATGGAACTGACAATACTTCTCAGTTACTAACTCCTCTTAGCCAGTTCCCTGTTAATCCTGGGGGTTTTTTTTCCCCAGTTTTCCTAACAATTTACTCTCTGACCCTGTATTGAATGTTTACAGAAGCACAGACAGATGAGATCTTCCTTTGTTTGGGAGACTGGTTTACTTTCTAAATGAAGGTACAAGGTTTGTCTGGATGATCTATCTGTCTTTGGTAAAACCATGTTGTTTCTTACCACATCATTATTTTTTTTCTTAAAAATTTGCAGCTTCCTTGGTACCCATGAACCAGTAAATGTCTGGACCACTGTATGACTCACAGTGGTGCAGGGATCCTGTGAGATAAACTAAATTTCATTTTTAGAGAAAAACAAAGTCATGCTACACCTCCTTTGCTGCAAAAGCAGGGGTTTTTATGCCAGGGATATGATAAATGATTGCACTTGAAACAGCCTGCAGCTTATAACATTACCCTGGCAGAATAAAACTCCGAAAGCTAGCTTGCACAGTACAAACCTGCTTAAGGAACTGCGATTTTAAAAGCAGAGCAGTTGTTTTGAAATGCAATTAAATATTTTGGAAACTTTCTAATAAATATTGTATTATTTTTACAGGATACTGATTCTCACGCCATGCAAGTTATAGCCATTTAATTGTATTTTATATGGTATCAAACTTTCTGCCAAAATGCAGTGTTGGAATGTTTTTCATTGTTACGGGTCTATCAACATTACATCATTTACTCACTGCATCATATGTGACACACATGTCTGTGCTTAACCTTCACGGTTAGGATATTTGAGCCCACTTTAATCAAATGTTATACTACTAAATGGGTGTTACTCTTTAAAGCTTCCTTGCTGAGGGAACAGGTCTGAGTTTTCGTATGTCCACCCACTAGAGGTTGCTATCAATTTTAATTGAATCATAATTACCAACAAATTGGCACGTACTAGAGGCCAAAATTTAAACTTGGTTGCCTTTGCTCTATTGCCTTAGCCCTTGTTTGTCATGCAAGCATCCAAAAGCTGTGGAGTGGAAGATGCATGTCCACACTGTCAGGAAACCAGTAAGACCAGTGGCTTTTTTGCAGGAGACAGAATGGGAAAATGCTGAAGTTGTTCAAATGCAAAGACATCTTTCTTCCCTTATAGAGGTGTCTGTGGATGTCCCCAAGACACTCTGCCTCTTCTTCGCTGCTGTCGATCTAGAGAAGAGTCAGGCACCCCCTTCGAACAGCCCTTTCAATGCTGCTGTGTGTAAAGCCTTTGGGGTTGGATTTCACACCCCTCAGGACAACTGAGAACAAGATTTGCTCAGTTATTGAACAACACAATGTAGCTACCAGTAACCTGTCCCACAGGGACCTTTATTCTGGGATCCCTTGATTAAGCTGATGACTATTTCTCCGTTCTGAGCCTTAGGTGATAAGTTACACAGCAATTTATGCCATCTTTTGGGAAACTCAGATAACTGGGAAGGGTTTCTTTGGTGAATGTGACTGTTGGTAGTGTGGGAGGAGATGAGCTTTATGAGCACCTTTCAGAACAGAAGGAAATCATAACCTACATAAAGAAAAGCTTTGGCTTAGAAAACCCTCTCCTTCCTCTCTCTTTGCTCAGTTTCCCCAGGTGTTTGTTAACTGTGCAATTGTATAAGACATATACATAGCAAAGACTATCCTAAAAAGCAGGTGCAAGACTATGGTGAGATTCCTATCAAGTTTCTACTTCCGTTTTTTTCAGTAAAGTTCAAAAGATAGTGTATTGCAAATCCCAGGCCAGGACTTGAACATGGAGGTAGCACCGCAGTGCTGCACTGGAGGACACCAAAAAGCCCCTAGACGTGCCACCGACGTAGACCCGCATTGTGCAGAGCTCACCAAAGGCAATGAAAAAGACTGCGGGGCAACTCGATCAGGCTCTGAAGCAGAATGGGGCCGCTGAAGTCAACCTGATTTCACTTGCTTAAAGTAGGTACTATACTTAAGTATGTTGTGGAGTTTGAGCTAAAGGTTTAGTCCTGATGTTAGTGAGACCAGCAGAGTCGCCTCGCACAACTTCTTAAAGAAAAGCTCCAAATCCAAGGTCCTTTCCCACAGATTTCTGCCCTTTGAGCTTCTTCTGCTCTGTCCTAATCGACGTACAGGCTTCAGGAAGGCCGGTTCAAATCCACTGTGAAGCAAAAGGAGACAGCCATTTGCTTGTCTGGATCCTAGAAAAATCTTTGCATCAAAGATAATATATAGATATCCATCTCAAACTCTGTTTTCCCAGAAAACAAGGAAGGCAGAGCATGCGTGAATTACCAAGTTAAAGTTCCTCTCTTAACTGAAGTCGGTTGGTTTAAATAAATACAGATTTTAAACAACATTATAAGAAGTGTCTTTTGCCAGATGGTATGTTTGTAAATACTAAACATTAATTGAGAAAGACTGTTACCTATGAACCTGTGTGAAGCTAGGGGAATTATTGGAGGGTGGGGTGTGGGGGGTTGGCTGGTTTATTGCTTGACTAATCAAAACATTTCAGTGCCATTAATTACGCTCAATGGCTAAGCCTGTATGTGGGTTAAAGACTTAAAAATTATCTGATTTGCAGCTCTTTTCTATTTCATTTTGTAGGTAGTGTAAGGGATTCTGTGTCATGAGAAAATGTATACAACACTGATAAATCCATAAAGTATTTGACCTTTAATCAATCCTAATATTTTCAATCCACAGAGCCTTCTTAAATGCCTGTAACCTTGGCCCTTCCACTCCCATTCATCACAATTACTGTTTGAGCTGTCTGATGCAATGCACAAAGCATTGCGTGTTGACATCCAATATTTTATCATTAATAAAATAAAAAAAAAAAAGTAAGAAACTTTCCAAGTATTTTTGCTCTTCTGATATTTTCCAGTGCAGTGCCTAGGAGAGGAAAAGGGACAGTTTTGATTTATGTTAGTGCTAGCAGATACTGTTAATTAGTGTTTACTGTTAGCAGAATGTAGATTTAGTTGATTCTCTAAACTACTTGATTCTTGATGCTATGCTAATTTTCAGTGAGTGTTAACCTTTTCATACTGAGAATAGTGTTTGTAAAACAGTCAGGTAGACAGTATGGATTGCATTTTAAACAAGAGTTTAAGGAACCTGGAACAGTAGTATACATGAATTAGGAGAGCTTTGGACCAAACCATGCAGACCTTATTCATGCTAGAATACATGAGCTAGGGTTAGTAGGATTGTTACAAAAATCTAACATTTTCTCCCATCCCCCAAGACCTTTATTATTGTCTTGATCAAAGAACACTGCAGTGATGGATGGAAATGCTAACTAAGTTTACCCACAGAGGGGTTTGTTTCTGTAGATGGCTGAATGATTCAACGCAGAGAACACTGGACTCCTCGTGAAGGAACTTGCAGTTCTGCTGCGCACCCAGACAGTTGCTTTACCTTTCTGGGGCCTTTTACTCTTTGTCCGCCTTATCAGTGAAAATGTGAAGATTTTTTTCTTGGACAGTCTCCTTCCACTCACATTCCTGTGCCAAGTACAAAGAATAACACATTTGCATTGAGATAAGTATGGTAAAAATAAATATTAGTTAAATTTTCTCTTGTGTAGTATTGGCTTTCACATCACCTATGATTCACAACCCCTGTGAGGCAATAGGTGCTGCCTGGGATTTTTGCTGAAAGAGAACTTCCATTTTCTTTGCGTTCTGAATGAAATATGAGTCCTTAGACCTTTGCTATATAAAAGCACTATTTGGATATGTTATTGCACTGCTATTTGCCCACTTTCAGACCTATAATATGCTCCCCGGACCTCTTCCACCGAGTACCAAAATGCTCTTTCATTATAATCATAGAATCACTTAGGTTGGAAAAGACCTTTAAGATCATCGAGCCCAACCGTAAACCTAACGCTGCCAAGTCCACCACTAAACCATGCCCCTAAGTGCCACGTCTACACATCTTTTAAATACCTCCGGGGATGGTGACTCAACCACTTCCAATGCTTGATAACCCTTTTGGTGAAGAAATTTTTCCTAATATCCAACCTAAGAGTATTCTTTACATCTCTCTCTCTCTCTTTCTCTCTGTACACCTTTATATATATGCGTTTATATGTATATATCTTTCAGAATAAGGAGGTATCATGACTACTTCAGCAGCGAAAGGTCAGAAACGCAAAGAAATGGCAACATTAACATTTTTATACATGTAAGTTCCATTTTAGCTGGAAGGGTTTTATGTTCTCTTTCTCCATCTTGTAGATTTTTCTTAGCATAGTTTTTATAGGTCTTAACGATTTATTAGCAGGACTTATACTTTTAACGGAAATCATGAAAAAATGACATGGGAACATGATCTAAGTCCCCCCTCTCCCCCAGTGATAGTTCTCTGTTGTTTTTCCAGCTATTTTGCCAAGCCAAACAAAATGATTATAACTGAGCAGTGATGTGTAAGAATTAGCATGCTATGTCTCTGCAATGCTGGATGGAAGAATGAGCATGATTTCATTTTTACTGCAGTTACCCTGTAGACTCTTCCTGCCTCTGCAGTTTTGTGCGGGTGGAAGTTTCACAGGAATGCCATGGAAAGATTTACAGACTTTCTGGCCAGGTTGATCACTAGCCTCTCTGACATCCTGCCTCTGTTGACAAGACTGTCTGATATTAATTACAAGGTAAAAATTGTAACCTGCTCTGGAGAGCTCAGGGATCATATCATTTGAGTGTGGGAAATATGGACTGTGGCATTATTGTACACGGGGTACCCACAGACTAAAGTGCCAGACCTTCGGTTCTATGTAAAAGAGGTTCTAGGAGAATGTTGTAGGTGTAGGAGCAGACAAAATTGCTTAATTCTGCTGTCTTTAGTGGAACTAGAGAATGCTAAAGGAGCTGATAACCTATTCCTAGGTAATAAAAACTGTGGCAGCATTTCTCTTCTGCTGAGTACTGAATATCCTTAATTCCCAGAATAAAATGGCTGATCAGCACTGATGTTTCCTGCCATTCATTCAGAAGACATGAAGTTCGAGAGGTCCCAAAGAACAGCCTTTCCATTTACTTCATTTATGCACAAAAACTCCATTGTGTAGATTTTGCACATTTTTATAAGGCTTAATCAGATCGTACTTGCAGCCTTGTTTCAACCTGGCATAAAGCGGAGTGGCAAAGGTTTTTGTCTGTGTCTATGTTGATAAGGTTTTCCATGATGGAAGCTCTGCAAAGAGCCCATCTTAATAGCAGTTCCAGGTACAAGATTGAAAATAGCTGAACTTAGGTTGGAAATCTTTTCACAGTTTTGTGGAACAATTAGGTCTTCTCCATGCAATGATGTAGGATGCTAGAAGTAGTGTCAGATATTTACCAGTATGTGGCTAAGTTGTTTTCCATACAGTGGCTAATTGCATGGCTGGTCTATGACTCCGCTTGTGTTTCCATAAACTCTTCCACATTGCCCTGTGGAGGGAAACACCTAAAAGAAGCTCTTCTTGTGACGCCACCATAATGCTGAAGAGACTTTGACTTGTGGATCAGAAGATCTGACATGTACGTGAGTACTGTGACCTCTTCCTTCCTCTCTTTGACTCTGCAGATATATACATCCTCTAGGAAATCTGTTGTTCTTGGCTGCTGTAGCTCATGTTATTAGTCCCAAATTTTAGGCAAAAAGCATTGCTCATATTTGTGAATCAGGAGTACTACTCCATAGCTCTTGATTGTCCAGAATTCAATCAGCTGCTGAAACTGCTTTTTGCTGCTTTATGTCAGAGATGCAATGCTGATGAGACTGATGTCTTATCATAGACCTGTATTCATTAGTTTCATTGCACATTGAACATATAACTGCTACTGAAGTGCTTGTTTATTACTGTATAAAGTTGTGCCAGTTCTCTAGGAATAGATCTGTGAAAAATGTCACTGGAAATGTTTACCTGGCAAGGAAATGAACTGGACTCAATGATAGGCGGGGTGTAAGCAGGGTGAGTATCAGGGGAATGGATCCCACTGTCTGATACAGTCCTCCATATAGGCAGATTTTATGATGGGGTTTCTGAGCACCTGCATGTGGCAGCCATTTCTCCTGAAGCCTGCCTTCTTTTAAATCCCCACCCCACCCCACTGTGCAGAAGAACTGTTCAAGCTGAGGTGAGACACCCTTTTTGAGGACATGCAAGTGGTCCTAAGTTTGCTCCTCAGACAAGTGTTTGGGATGTTAATAATAGTGTCGCCTGAGTAAATGGAGCAAGATTCATCCCTCATACTCAACTTTCTTCTCCCCTGTATGTGTTTCCTTAGTGCTCGGAGCCAGTGTCCTTTCTCTTCCCATTCTCTGCCTCCTGTTTCCTTTCATACCCGACACTCATTTGAAAAAGCCATCCATATGCAGACACTGAAACTGTTTATCTTGGTAGAGTGAGCATTATCTCTGCTGTTCAGCTTTTTGCCTTAAGTCTTTTGTGTCTCCTTTTTCTGAACTTAACTCATTTCCTTGAGTCTTGTTGCTTAACAGCCTGACTTTTTATCCAGATACTAAATTCATAGCAGGCGACCTTCCCCTGTAACCTCTTTCTCTCCCAGTCTGAGTTTTTCTGAGTTCTTGTTATTTTTTTTTTTTAATTCTCCTTTTGGGGAAGTCCTGAAGCTGTTTTTGGAGGTCAGTGGCCTAGGACAGGTTATGCCTAATTGCTCACCAAATATATTCTCAGGCCAAAGTGTGGTTCCAGACCAGAGAAGAGAGACCTGGTAGCGTGGTAACAGTAATCTTAGAAGATGAGCTGAAGTTCATCTATTCCTGCATGAACTTTCCATAGGTTTATACTGAATTTTCTGACTGCAGTCCTTTCTTTCAGATACGAAGCTGAATGACCTCCCAAGGGTAGGGCCAAAGGAAATGCGTGTCACTTTTCCAGTGCCTTTAGTGTTCAAAAGGTTTTACAAGGATCTAGTTAAATATGATTCTTCTTGTGTATTCTGACTTCTGAGTTTGGGGTGACCCCCTTCCCCTGTTTTGCGCAAAGGGAAGGGAGAGGGAAGAAGGTATATTTCACCTAGCAAGGCAGAATATGTTCCTTTTGAAGATATTTATGAGTATGTTGTGGTATATGAAGGTATCCTCCCGAAAATTCCTATGAATTTGCTTAGCAGCATCCCTTGAAAAACTCACGAACCCTAAAGTAAAAGTACATGCAAGTTTTTAGTCTGTAGAGCTGCTGGATTTGTCCTGTGAGCTTGGCACGTTCCTGCGGACCTACCTCCCCTCCGCAGGAAGACAGTTGTGTGGGTAGTGCTGCATCATATAGGAAAGTCAGTGAAAATAAAATAAGATATAGCTCTTTGCCAGGAATTAGTAATAAAATGAAACTTGCATCCAAGTTTCTATGAGGAGTGAAATGATAGAGTTCCTTTCCAACAGATGAGTCTGCAGAGGCATTGCGGTTGTTAATGTCTACACATTTTTATATATGGCAGCTTTGTAATTGAAATATCAACAGCTCAGAAACAAAAATCAAAGTAAACACGTTTTCCTTCGTTTGAATTCTGTAAACTGTTCACAGCTGTTACTTCAACTGTGATGTGGGAATATTCTGTAAAAGGAGAGGAAACTTCATGGGCTAAAGTTCAGTTCCCACATATTCCTCCAGCAGTGGCCTATGGCAATGGCTTGTGTGTATGTGGAGGGGTGTGAGTTTCCCTCTGCTAAACTCACAGAGCTGGAGGAAGCCTGGGCTTGTACGGATATGTACCTTATATGTGTTTTATACTGCTGCTAAGTGAGCGTGAAGCTCGGCTGTGCTTGCAGCCCTTTGGACAAGCGTGCTGTGGTGGTCAATGAACTTTATTTTTGGGGCTCACACTGTCTGGGTTACATGATGTGGAGGAGAATGGAAATTTCGCAGGGGGGACATGGGGAAATCTGGAGGAACGTCTCCATCCCCTTTTCCAACCCTCCAACATGTGGAATCCATCACACAAGGGTTTCTCCAGGTACAGGGCCATGACTCCTTCCTGGTATGTGCATCTGCCCACCTTTCTCATCCCCCGCGGCAGTGGCTCTGTAATCTTCGGAGACTTGATGTCCTAGAAATATTGTCAAAATCATGTGCCATTGTGAGATTTCACACACACAGAGTTATGAGATTTGAAAACATGTACTTCCATGAGCAACAGGGCTTAGCAACCCTGTGGTGCTCTCAGATATAAATGCATGAAGCTGTGGTTGAATCTTCCTTTATTTCAAATATAGGTGAAATTGGTCAGAGAGCTATAAAGCTGTTAAGCAGGGATTCAGTAAGGCTATGTGAGTATGCATTTAGCACCGTTTTCTTGGGAAGCTAGATATTGTATAATTAATCCCTTTTATTTGTTTTGCTTCTGATGCCTTCAGGTGTGTTTGGGTCATATATTCAAGTTTTCCTCATTACCACATGGGATAAAATTTACATTCCTGTAAGGCAATAAAGACAAAACCAAAACCCTGCTCTTGCTTCCAGAAGCTGAAGATGTAAAAAAACACTAAACGCTTAAGCCTTGTAGTAAAATACTGAGTTGGCAATGCTGCTGCTGTTTTCTTATACCAGCATATATAATGCACGCTCCCGCAGAAAGCAACAGTGTTTGGCTTCCAGAAAGCACACCCAGACTCCTCGAAGAAACCCAGCAACCACAGCAGAGAAGCAGATTGAAAGGATCCCCTAATGAGTGAGTATATCCAGGGCTTTTAGTTCCCCATCTGCTGTTTTGACAAATACATGTGAGCTGTTTTGCTAGCAGATATCACTATGTGTGTCCAAATTACAAGCGAGAATGAGAGAGAAAAAGCATTTCTCTACTCATAAACGACAGGCAGATTTAGGCATGCCTGCTGGAGTACGTGTGCGTTATTAGGCACATTTTAAATTCTTTTGTCAACCTCTATTATGAGGTCGTTTCACTTCAATGCAAATTAAAACATAAGTTTTCACCTTCCTATGTTCTCTTTTTCATCATACATTTTTTAATGTGTTGCTTGATCATGGTCCCTAGAAGAGTATAAAAGCCTTTAACTGTCTGAATTGAACTACTGTGGCCTTTCTTGTCAAAAAGAGCTCCTGGATTTATTTCTGTGTACATTGACGCTATAAAATGTTACTTTCTTTTCTCTCTTCTGCAGGCAAAGAGCTATAATAATCAAGTTTCATTGTCATTTCAACCTCTGTTCTAAAACATTATGATGTGTAGAAAATTGATTAACTGGAATTTAGTATAGACAACAAAAGGAAACTTTGTTGAAATCCAGAGGGCCATTTCTGTTCATTTGATAAATGTATTAGTTTCTTTGGTTTCCTGAATTACCAGGTAAAGGGCAACATTTTCCAGATCTAACTAATTTCACTGAAACATATGAAAGACAAATACCAGAAGTCAAATCTAACATATTCTTCCCAGGGGCCTTAAAAAAAACCACCCCAAACTCTTTATTATGAAAAGCTAAAGTAAGAGTTCAAAATTAAATGGATGATTCATGTGAGATACGTGAACTGAACAACACATGAAGCTGTTGTACCAGCTGAAATGGCCTGGGTGTTCTCAACACCATTAAAGAAAAGAAACAAAAGGTGAAAAAAATAGATTGCTGTTTTATTCCATCTACGCAAGCGTCACCATATCTCAGGTTCGCAACAAACCAGACCCTCTACGATGAGCTCTCTGTGCGAGGGGGAGGGCATTTAGCCTCATGGCTACAGAGACAAATTTTGCTTCCTTTGTCTCTCCGGGGTGTGGAGGAGCTGAGGGTTGGACAGGGTCTGTAGGAAGAGAATGCTGCTCAGCACTGGTGGCCCTGCGAAGCCTTTACTCACAGTGGCAACCCTACTGCTTCCACAGCTGCAGCTCTGCGCTCATATGTTATTCCTCCATAAACCTATTCCCTCCTGCTGCTGCTTTCCTGGATGTGGAATGCAGCAGAAGGCTACCGTCCCATCCTAAGGAAATTCTCGGATGTGTAGACAACTGCTTTACAGACTCCTGATCCCACGGTCACATGCCCTGAATCTTGCAAGTGTGAAGGATACAGCAGCCTCTGCAGTCGAGTAGCGGGAGGAAAAAAGCGATCGTAACTAATAGAAATATTAGTTATCAGTTCCCTGACGTGATCATAGTATGTTTCTTACTGAAGGTAATTAAAGAGAAAAACATGTTCTCGTGTCTGAGATGGCAGATTGTAAACACAGTAAAAATTATAGCATATGCTGCTGCTTTTTTTTTTTGAGTAACAATAATTTTAAGCAAATATTCCCAACTGGGAAAATGAGAATCCTTAACTTAGTCTTCTGTAGGAGATACGTTATAGTCCCTAGCAAGTAGTAACCGCCACCTCTTGGTGCACAAAAGATCCCTCTCGCCAGTGTCAGTCACATTTATTTCAGTCTAGAAAAAACAGCTCCTAGGTGTCGCAGGAAGAAACGATGGTGTCTGAGTGCCTCCTGGAGAACATTCAGATCTTGAGCACATTTTGTTTTGTGCTGGAGTTGAATTTGATGTGATAGGTCTGGAAAAATACAGAGCTGACAGTCTATATACACAACCGGGTTTTTAGTCCACATGGGTAATGAGACCCAAGCACCCAGCCACTTTTTTCATGCCTCTGTCAATTTAAAGTGCATTTTTAAATGAACAGTGGGGTTATTTGGGTCTATTAATTACAGTAATTGTTTCCTGCGTGGAAACCACATGTATGAGATGTGAAAGGCACGTGTGTGTGAGGGGGAATGCTGGCGTGTGTGAGACTGGTGCAATTCCCCTTTGAAGATTTTTTTTTTTATCCCTGGAGAGGGAGCTTGTAATGAGCAACAACATTTACACTGAAGACTTCAATGCTCCTTGTTGCCCCATCGTTGCCTTGCCTTTCACATGGAGATTAAAGCCAGTGGTTGAAGCTGCTTCTCCTTTTCCCATGTGGCTGATATAAATTCTACATCAAATAGAACGGAGGAAGGGCAGGTTTGGCTGTCAGCAAAAAATGAAGTAGAGGTCTGACAGCAGCAGGAGCAGGGATTCAGTTCTCATTAATCTGGAGGGCACCAGAAGAGCGAAAATAAAACCTCGGGAAGGTGCCTACTGTGCCCGTTAAACAAAGAGCCTGTGATTGGCATAATAAGAGGAGCAGCATTGATACATACATGGGAAAAAGCTTTTCATAAGGCTCGCCTACTGATGGATATGATGGGAAACTCATGCAGATTTTGATAGTTTGTATAAAACTTGAATGCTGTGGTTTGTGCATTATGGAAGTACAATAATGATTCTGTAGCTCAATTTTTAACCTGTTTTCTATTACAAGTCTCTCCCTTTTAACTTTCACAAGAAAGCCTTCTTTCTGCCTGATTATGGTATTTTTCCTAGCACAGAATGATGCCAGAGGAAAATTGTTTGGGGAAAGTTTGGGATTAATCTTGAACTTTGCAGAATGTTATTTCCCCTTTTACGTCTCCTTTTGCTGCAGTGACACATCTCAAATGTGGCTCAGCCCATGTGCTTTCCTACGCTTCGCCCCGTGGAACAGCTTAGTTTGGAGAGAAGAGGGGAGGGATGGAAAAATATTCAGCAACACATCCTGATAGAGGGCAGCCAGACAGCGCGGCTTTATTGAATTAGGGAAGAGCTATGCGGGGAAGAGAGACAGTAGATCTCCTGAGATATCTAAGAGTAGATGGTTAGCCCTTAAGCTGTGTAGATAGTTTGTATGTTGAAGTCACGGCACTGACATAAATCACTCCTCAAAGGCACTAGGGCTCATGGTTTATTTTGCCATTCTCTCAGCTTGATTTTAGAAACATTTGCATATTCTCATTTCTCTTTTTTTTCTTCTGTGCTGAGGTCCTGTTCTCTGCTCCTCTGTGCAGTAGATGAGTAGCAGAGCCTCTGTTCTGATATCCCCAGAAGTATAAAAGCAAGAGGTGTAGAGTCAGCACAGGGGTTTTTATCCACCTCTTAGTTTGGGATGGTTCCCATGTGTGAACATGGCAAAACTTACTCTTGACACAACTGGGATAATAAATGGTCAGAAATCAGCATTTTAGCTACTCTAATCAATGCTGTTTTCCCTTCTTTCTTTCCCCAGGGAAATATTTACAGTTGTTAATACTGCTCCTTTTACCCATTCTCACCCCAACTGAAGATACATGTAAAGTCTTCAAGGTTCAGAGACAAGGCTATGAAATAAAACTCTTTTTGTTAGTTAAGCTAGAAATTTGAACCACCACAGAAGATTATGAGAAAGGTTTTAGGCCAGGGGAAACTTTGGTACTATTTGAACCCAGAGGAACCCAGGGTGCACATCAGAGAAGATTATGCCAGCAGTGAGACCCAACTAAGAGGAAATCACATTTTCTCTCTCAAAAACCCTGTTGCTACCTTACATTGTTTATTATCTTATTGGTTAAACTATTTCAGGCTTTTGTCAGAGTTTAAGTACAGGACTGATGATATTTGAATCTCCACCGCTTTTGATGAATAATAAGTGGTTCCTTTGAAGCCACTCCTTTAGTGCCAGGTGACATCACATCACATGAGCACTAAATATACAGCTGGGCCAAATGAAGAAATAGCTGGGCGTAATGCCAGGGCTAGTGGCCCTCTCCTCCTTTTGTCAGGAGGTGAATTTTGTAGTTCTGCCTAACGTTCATTCAGTGAGATCAATGGCAATCTTTAATTTTTTTGGCTCTGTTGTTTGTGCACCACTTGATGTGACAGGTTTCTCATGGCAGATTTCTTGTGGCAAAGCCAGAACAGAAGGAAATTTGTTCTTGCCTGGGCTTGGTCACCAAAATAAGGAGACTACGCTGGTTTTTGTGATGTGAGTATTCCAGGGGAGAAATAACTCTGGTAGATACTCTCATGTTAGTGCACTGATACACAAAAGAGTAATAAAGTTCTTGTGAGCTCACTAAGTGCTGGGTACCAGAAAAGGTAGTCCGAAAGAGACTAATCTGACAGTGAATCTGTGATTGATTGTACCAGCTGTTTTGGGTGAAAGTGAGAAATAAAATATGTTCTTCCTGAAACTTTTACTTATTTTGAAATGCTGCATATGTGGAAGTATTGTTGTGATGACCAATTAATCTACACAAGTCTTAATATAGTAAGATTTAATTAAAATGAAATAATTGAATTAATTCTTTCAAATGCATAATTTAAAATAGTGTCTTCAATCAAATGTATAAATACAATAGTCTCTGTAAGTGAACTGCATCAGCCTAATGGCTCGCTATGTTTTTTATTTGCTTTATTAACTAAGAAAACCCAAACTTCTGTATGAGTTATTTTACGTTTAGGCATGATTAAAAGTTCTCACAGTATCAGGGGATATTAATGGGCAATTATATTTTGAGTTTAAAATGGATTGATTATTCTTTCCAAGAGAACACCAATGCACAGACAAACTGCACAGAAATAACATGTCAGTAATATCACACTACTGTACAGATTTTAAAGATAAATTTCCATCTGGCAAGCAGACATTCAGGAAGGAACTGTTGTTAGTGCGGCTTTCACACAGATGCAGTTCGTAAGGGATAAAACCCGGCTCGAAGCTTCATTTCTACTTCTCACAGTTGGCAAATGTAAATATACTCTAGATCTTTCTTAAAGAAATTAAGCACAAATAACCGATAAGGAAAAAGCTGAGTTTCCTCTCTTGTTCCACTGGAAGTTTGGGACTACTCAGATGGTCCTTCCAGAGAACAAGAGCCAAACAGAAAAACAAAAGGAATTCCAAAAATGACAACTACAAACCAAGAAGAAAACATGCTCTGTAAATATTAATACTTCACTGAAAACTTCAATGTGCTCAACAAACATCAGTTAATTTAACCCCTGTGAGGGAAGATAAATAATAAAAACCTCATTTACAAATGAGGAGGCAGGAAGGGAGCCTGAGCCTATCGAAATTATATCCCTGCTGACTTCAGTGGTCTTTGGAGGACGTCCCCTCTGATCTGTGCAAGGTCAGGGCTGATGACTGCCACAGGATGCAGAAGAGAGCCAGGCTCTCTTCTGTTCTTCACCACAAAACTAATCCAGCATTATACAAGGTAAGATAATGGAATAATACATAGGTGCTCACTATAAAACACATTGAGTTTGACTGTTTCCCTAATGTACCTGCCATCAATAAACACGAATAATAATACTCTCTGGTACTGTAGTACCATTTGACCTGAGGTATTCAAAGATTGTTTACAAAAGATGCACAGCATACTTTGGGAGGGAAGAAAAATTAATCAGACAAAAAACATATGGTACTTTTAGTAAACACACTGTAATCAGAAATTGTCTTTGCTCATGGAATTGAAGCTAAGAATAACTGCTACTGGTAAACAAAGTCAATATTAAATCCAGCAGAACAATGGATAGAGTTGGTTGAAAAGTATAATTTCAAACTGTAATAGTAGCTGAAATTCCAAAATTTACTTCATCCTGAGCTGAAATGAAGTGTCAGTCTCAGAATTTTATTTAGGGAAAAAAATATTAACAACTATATTAAAAAGATGTTCAACTGTATTGAAATTTTCCGTTGGTGATAAAATCAAGATGTTAATTTAAAATATTTTGACATTATTCATCGCCATTTTGTAAAGGAAGAAAGTTTCCTCAAGGTGTTTGATTATGTCATTGATTTTTATAACACTTCAGCTTCATAGTTTAAGGAATAGATCTGACTGACGCTTACCTGCTTAGTCACAAGGAAACACGCAGCTACTGATTCATAAGCTCCAATGGACCTTGTCTTTGAAGGCCACCTGTACAAGTGCTCGTTAAGCATGTTCCAGGCTGCTTATGAGATCTCTTGAGATCAAATAGTTTAAGAAAATAGGGTTTGTAGTCTTTACCACTAATAGGAGTTACATGAGTGCATCTGGGGGAGTGTGAGCCTTATGGATATTTTCTTATTTACATTCGGCATTGCCTTTCCATTGGCCACTGTAGGTTTGTTCTCCATTTTGCAGAAAGCTGATTTATATGCTAATTGGCTCACCATGGTTCACTGAAATGAAGGCTTGTTTTAAAAGGGAACAGTATTGTAACTCAACCTGGTAAATGTGGGAGACAGCTGTCTGCAGTTCATAGTTTGAAATATTGTTTTAACAATTGTTTCTTTCCTTTTCTTAAATCAGTGGTAGAAAATTGCCATTATGGGGTTTTGGGTAGAAACACCTATTTCTTCTAAGAGAAACAGACTTGCAGAGAGTGGAGCTTGGAGATAGGGCACCTGTTACTTATTTTCTCAATCAGTCACAAACTGGGATCTGAATTCTAATGAATTCCCCTTTTCGGTTGCAAAAGTTCTTCAGGAAATGGAATTACACTGAATTTAGAAATGTTGACTGTTTAAAACTGGTGCCCAGCTAAAAAAGATGTGTTAGCCTGTGACAGTGGTATGACTCCACGCTTGGCTCGGGGGAAACAGGATATTGCGCTTCAGGGTCACATACAAATCCACCCCAGATCTGGATCTGAAAATAGCTTGCTTTTTGAAAGCTTGCCTGTTGATGTGGAATGAAGGCTATGTCCTGAATGACGGCCCTTCATCATAAAAGTTACCTATGCTGTAGGAATTAACTGACACTTATAAGTCAAATCTAAAATTGGGCTCAGCATCTGTTGTCACAGTACCTTGGGCACAGGGGATGACTTTGAAGTTGTATTTAGATTCCTTACAGTCAGACCTGGGGCATCCCTTCATCTGTCACATGCAGGCTCTCAGCCTCGTGTAGGCAGGGGCAGCCTCCAGATGTGCTGGACAGCATTTGGCGGGGGCAAACCGTGGCTCGCGTGCAGATGGCCTTTGGCGGAAGGGCAATTATACTGATAAGCTGTTAGTAGGGAAGCAGGCAGGGAGGGAGGCAGGCATATGCAGAATAGCTTGGATGCAGTTCAGACATTTGCACAAGTGGAAAAAAGGAGTTAGGTAGGAATAGCCAAGCTAGAAAACTTTGTCTCTGGTTGAGCAACGAGCTTCAAAATAAAGGAGAGGAGGAACAAACAGGGCTTATTTCCTCTCTGTCAAACAAGGTAAGGCTGGCTGATTTGGAAAGGCCAGGCTGGGCAAGTAGGTCAGAAAATAGGGCTACGTGTCAATGCAGAGGGTGAACAGGTTGGGTACTGAAGTCAAAAGTGGATGGTCTCTCTGCTGAGAGCTGGAAGTACTCAATGAATCTGAAAATTAGTCAACCTACTTGGAAATCTGAGTATACACTAACTTGTCTAATTTTAGCTGGCTAAATTTTAACGTTTTGCCCTAAAGCCCATTTGTTTTTGTAATCACCTACAGAATTACTGCAGGGCATAAAGCTTTGAGTTTAACAAATTCTCGATAAATAAGGGCTTGATTCATCAGTATTTGCCAGATTAAATAATTTCTTAGTACACATCTTTTAGACCCTAAGATTTCTTATGGTCCTGCATAATAAACCGTTTGTGCAATTAGCAATAAATTTGTCACTGTAAGTCACTCTTTAAAGCTGGGAACAAGTATAACATTTATTAGTGTGTTAGAGTTTGCCGTTAAAAATAGCTATCCTGTTTTTATATAGTGAGTGCACTTTCAGGCTTGTTTTCTCCAGCTCTGTAGATACAGGGAAGGTGACAGAATCAGCATGAATATGTAATAGAAAACGGTATTCTTTGTGTAGAAATGAAGTTTATTTGCAACATATTTTGATAAAGGAAAATCTGCAAATTTTGGCTTCATTGCCACCTCTTTCAGCATTGTATTTTGGGCTTTAATGAGTGTTTAATGCTACCTGTTCTAATTGCAGTAGGCCTTATCTGAAATGTGCAGTCTGGTGGTTTTAATGTTAATACATTATACAAATATGCAATGTTAATACATTATGCAAAACCAAATACCAACTGGTGCTCAGCATGCAGCTTTAGCACTCAGTAATTCAACAACACACAGTGAAGGACTTAACTTTCTTCACATTGAATCCTGTGGTCTAGGAAGGGCCCCTGAGGTACCAGTCTTGCAGATGTCTTTGCACCGAACTCTACGGTGAAATTGCTGAGATTGCTGCTTGCAGTACTATGAATGGCAGTTGGACTATGTAACATAGACATTTACTTTTCATAGCTTTTACCAGAACTGGTGGTTATTTATTTGGAAATCTCAGACATGAGGTGTTATTTGATTTAGGGAGCAGTCTGTGTAATTTATTACCTCTGGATATCCCTTGGCTCCTTAGGAAATATCTTAATTAATACCATTTTCTTGATTAGCTGATTCCTAATGAAATTTAGTATACCATATATGTTTATTTCATTTGATTTAATTTTGTAATAAATCTTTCAGGCTACGTATCACATGTCTATTAGTTTTGAAAAACCAAAACTGATGCACTATAGAAGAAAGAGTTAAGCTCACTATGGGCTTCAACTGGTAAGAGGTTGAGGAATCTCTTTTATATCAGTAGGAGAAGAACAATCTGAGCCCTCACAAAATTATACCTGACCTGTGTGTGGAGGGTGGTGGTGGGGGAAGTTGAAGACTGAGAAGGAAGAGGGGGAGACTTGGGGCAAGAAGGATTCCAAAGAAAAGATTTAATTATATTGGAATTAACTCTAGATCATTCAACTGGACTGAAACAAAATTAATTGTAAAGCATTTGTTTTGAAGAATCTGAGCCAGAGAAAGCACAATGCTGCCAAATAATATTTAATAATTGTATTCAAAAATTAGAAAAAGAACCCTTTGGGACTCTTAGTAGATCATTGAAACCAACTGCTCTTTTGATGAAGTATGTGTCTTTCTCAGATTAAATTACATGGCCTGTCTCACGTTCTCATGAGATTCTGTAAACCTATATTACATTATTTTAGTAAAAGCAAAATAAAAAGAATTAATTGGTGATCACAGACTTTCTAAGAAAGGGCAGAGTAGAGTTTTAATGAGCAGTTACTCAACTGTCCATTTCACTGCTTTTCCCCAGCCTGAGCCTCACGTTTTCTATGGTGCTGGGAGAAACTACTTTTCTTGAACAATTTCACATTTCCTGGCTCTGCTCATGTCTTGTAAGTGATGACGTGTCTTAGAAAATAGAGCAACAGAAAGAAAATGATGGTTCTTGAGTGAGTTGAGGAAAAACACAAGGAAACCTTTTCAAAGAGAGAAAGGGATGTGTTTACCTTTTGCTTTGGCTTCAGCCATGTCTAGACACAGCTTTACGTGCTTAATGGTAACCGCAGAGCTTTGGGGAGAGTCATCTCGCTCAATGCCCAACACTAATGCCTCCTCGAGGCATTTGCTCCAAGGAAGTGCTAGGCAGTGCCACCAAAACCACCATCAGGTTTGGCAGCATCTGGCAGCATGATTATGGCTTCTTGAAAACAAAATCTTGAATGCTGCTGATTTGTACTGCTAAATGCCTCTAGCCCTGGGACAGGATGTTCACACACAATGCAACTCTCCCTTGGAGCTCCATGGGTGCATATTCACTGCTAACTAATTTTAGGCAATACTTCAGTATTTGTGTTGACTCAATGGATAAAGCTTTCTGAGATGTTTTGTGTAGAGAATTCAAATGTAGTCACAAATGAGAAAAATGTTAATTGGATCGGACAGCTCTGTGTTAGATTTCAGGTGCCCCACAGCTGCGAGCCTTTTTTCTTTTCAACAGTGTTTTAGTCAAGAAGTGGAATTAATGCTGCGTTTATCTTAACATTTCTGATTTTTCTGGCTTAATGTGGCTCCTTTCTTGCCCAGTTTGAGACTCCCACTGGGAGATAATTGAAGTCCCTCCTGGGAGAGTTTCTGCAGCAAAACTGTTTTCTTTTCAAGCTCCTTTTCTGTTTTGCCTCACTAAAAATTGATGGAGATGTGGCTGGATGTGTTGATCAATTTTTAAAAGGGCTGTGAGCAACAAAGATGGGCAGAATGGCTGATGTGCTGTGGTACCTGGTGCAGTGCTTCTTGGTAAAAAACAAATATAGCTCTCAGATTTTTAGGTGTTAGATTTGTAATTTTTCTACAGTGTTAGGCAGGTTTTCGTGTCTTGCATTTCATGAAAACATTTCCTGACAACATACGCTGTGAAGGGTATGCTGTGCGTGGAACAACTTGGAGGATGGAAAGATTAACCTGGCGCTTCAGGATTTGGGCCTCTTAATGGTCTCCTAACGTCTGTCACTGGAATTGTCCTCACAGGCACTCTTCTCCCAAGATCTCCCCCAAAGGGAAATTTGTAGTACCTCTTCCAGATTTCGGTGAAAAAAAAGCTGGCGCTGACTCTCCTGACTTTGGCTCTACATACAAGTGTTAAATCTCTGTCTGAAGTCCAAATCAGGAACTCTCCCTAAATTGAGAGGGATTTGGCAATCTCTCGTGGGCTCTGCAGCTGTCTGTCGCGACCGTGTATGATCTTAGAAACCTTGTGACAATAACCGCAAAACAAGGTGAAGAGAAGTGGAAATAAAAGCTCATGGCCAGGCTGATGATTGCTGGGTGACACCTTGTGTGTAAGTGCTCAGTCAGCACCCACGGCCCTGCTCTTGCCGGACAGTTTAACCCCACCTGGGAAAGGCTGCAGGTTTACTGGAGGCCTACAACAAGCTCTCTCCCTTAATCCCATAGAATTTTTTTTTTTTTTTTTTGCCACAAATTTAATTTTGTGAATCAGAAAGAATTAAGAGCAAAATAAAGCTGGGAACTGAAGAATAAAATGGAGAAACATAAGAAAGCATGTGGGTCATATCTTGGTGCTAGGCCTTGCTTTCCAGAGGAGCAACGGTGCTCCCCTACAGGTAGGGGAGCTGGTGCCTCTGTCTGGCTTTCTGCCACAGAACAGGCAGGGCAGAGATAACGTTTCAAGGATATTTTAAAAAACTATAACGACTTAGGAAGCCTGGTCATTGTTGCACATCTCAAACTGCCCCGGCCCCTCGGAGCAGTCTCGGACACAGAGCAGATCCCAAATGGCTTCCTCCAGGGACCGTGGCTCCTGCCGCTGCGTACATGTCCTGACCGTGCTCCTCAGGTACTGCCATACGATCGCTACATATCAATCAGTACAAGTAAATCTATTACTGTGGCCATTATAATGGCCATAAAGTGGCTATAGAGAGAAAGTAACACCACATCACTAGGGTCTTGCCTTTGAACACGTTCTCAAAGATATAATTAAAAACACCAAGTGCTTATTTCAAAGCCAAAGTTCGTAAGTGATGGGTCTGGCATCATGCCTATTGCAGGAAGGCTAATTACACCATAAATTAAACTTTTTTTTTTCTAACCAAACATTATGACCTTTAATAAAATTGTTTTTACAACCAGCTGTCAATAAATCATCCAGGAAAGCTAGTGAGAAATGTTCTGTGAGCACTCCACTTCTGTGAATTTCATTAGCTGCAGTTTATTTGGTTTTGTGAGCTATGATGGTTTTTAAATCTCAAATTAAAAGCCCCGAACCATAAAAACTAATTCAAGAACATTAGCATCTCAGTCTCTGAAAATGAGCCTCTCTAATTGCAGAAATTAGTCAAGATTGTATAACGATCAGGAGGTCATTAAAAAAAAGAATAGTGTGTAGGCAGTGCTTGATTCAGCTCCAGCAGCTCCAGAAAAGCTTTTTTTGAATATACCCTTAACGACAGAAGAATAAATGTCTCCAGGTAGATTGATTTGAAAGCACTGTGAAAGCCTTTTAACCTAGCAGTTTGATTTCTCAGACATCAGTTTTCTGGCCTTATTTATTCTCTTATGTGCATCAGGTCTTTTGAGTTTAGACACACGCAAGAAGTTATGCTGCATATTGTACCATTGTGTATGTAGCAGTGAAGTATGATGTCAATAGGCTTTACTTCAGGAGCTCTTTTTGTTTTGCATTCTTAAGGCTCCTGTACTACTTCATGATAATTACAAATATTTGTAGGAAATATACTATACTGCTTGATTTGTGACTTTAAGATGGACATATTTTAAAGCTAGGCGTTTTTATTAGATTGGTACCAGAAAATGAAGCTGTTAACATTCTACTCCTCTGCCTCATAAAGCTCTTCTAAGTAGAAGGGTGGGTTTATTTTGTGTTGTAGAAATGCCTAGAAAGCCTTTAAGTTTGAATCTGATAAGATAGAAATCCTTATTCTCAGCTCCTTTTTGGAATCACAGGTTTCCTCACATTTCTGTTTTCCTCTCCCTGTATTTTGGCATGATCATTTCAAGCCTTTCTCAACACTCACTGTTCATCTGACTTTCCATAGCTCATTTGTGCAGAATATGTATCATAAAAGTCAGATATACCTTGCTGAGCTGTGCATAGCTTCCACGACTCCTTGTTTATACAGTTGCTGACATCTCACACAGACGTCTCTATTCTGTCCTGTGGTTTATACTCAGAAGGTTCCCCAGGAGTTAATCTGTAAAGTGTGTCCACTCCCTCTGTCATATGTTGTTTCAGGGACCCTAAAATGAATATTTAATCAAAAGGAGAAGATGAGACTTTCTAGCACCTACTTTTTACTAGTAAATTTAAAAAATTACCTCTTTTCCTGTACTCTCCCTCTTTTTTTTCCTTCCAGACTTTTTTCCTCTTCCCTATCTCTTGTCACAAGCATTTGTGCATTGTCTGAACCAAAGGTCTTTTGCCAAGTCTACACCAAAAATATGAAAAAATAACGTAAAAAGATTTTGAGTCTTTATTCACCATTGCGGGTTCCCTGGGGAACCTGTTGGTGTGCACGGGAAGCTTTGAGACACCTGCACCCCTCATTCCATACGGTCTTCTGAATCTCAGCCTGAGACATTGATTTCCCTGCATGTTTTCCTTCTCTGGGTCTCACAAATCAGTCCATTCACTTATTTCTTGCCATGCATGCATGCACGCTGCCAAAAATAGCCTTTCAAACCCAAATGCCGTAGTGTAGTCATTCACATCATTGTTCCCCAACTTCCAGTCCCACATATACCAAGGTCTAAATACAGACATATACGTGCACACTTTTATCTATGGCATGGTGATGGAAGTGTCAGTTTTTATTATGTAACTTGATTTTACAAAGTGAGTTCCCTTAGTCTGCTAGCATATTATAGCCTTGTTATTTCTGAAACAAACAACTTTACGCTTATTCCTCATATTTGATCTTTAGTGAGACTGTTATAGCTATTCTGATGATCTTTAATGTTTTCAGACTGAATTTCAATTAATACAATGTTTTCTTCACTAGGCATTTGCCTGTATGACACGTAACTGTCACTTAAATACCTTGGCAAAACAGTTTGAACTACCCTCCCACCCCAATCAAATACTGAAACATAAACTCTGAACCTTACTGTGAGAAAAAGAAATCAATTATAAATTAATTCTAAAAGCAAGATGTAGGCTACTGATGAGGGCAAGAGAAATCAAAATGTATAAATATCAGTTACTTGAACTCCATGAAATATAGACACACACACACGCCTGCGTACGCACACACGCATAATGTTAAACTTGATCTGGACTTTTTCCTTCTGGCTTCATTAATCAACTAGCCAATCAATCTGAAATATTTCACTTCAGCTTCACAGATCTGTTTTATGTATATACATTTTTCAGCTTTTATTTTGTTTGAGGTTTTTTAATATTACTTGGCTTGCCCTTCCATTATTCTTGAATGTTTAAGGTTGGAAAAAAAAGTAAATTACAGACCCCCATGGACTGATGTAACACAAGAAGGCAGATGTTTTTCCCTTTTCTCAGGTCACACATTGTTTTTAAACTGAATGCACTAGGTCCAATAAAATGCTTTAAAAAAAATACCAGTTTCATATAATAGTAGGCATCTCTTTCTGCAACCATGTTTATCGTATGTGGAAGCCATAGGCATTTCAGATGAATAGCTCCTATTTAGTTCCTATTAAGTACCAATTTGAATTGGTATAACTTTATCCATATGGAATACGCATCATAAGTGTCAGAATTGCCTTGGTGAGCAGTATATAGTTTTCACAAGTTCTCTACCTAGCGGTCTATTAATCTATCTTTGGATTAATTTATTTATTCATTTATTTAAATAACAAACAACTGACTTTTCCAATGGTACCAACTAAAAAATACTTTTCAGAAAAGATCTTCCATATGGATTTAGCAGGTAATCCCATAAAGTGAGTACTCTCTGCGTACTTTTTCACCATGCATGAAAACGGAAACTCTTGCAACTGAGAAGAGTGTCACTCCGTATGACTCTTGCTCTGTGATATGACCTGCTTGTTAGGATTTTGTATAATATTACTGTCCCCCCCCCCTTTTTTTTTCTTAACCGCTTTAGCATTACTGCTCCTTTCGTTATAATTGGGTTTTTCTTATTGTTTGGCTTTCTCTTGCAGCAAGACTCAGAAAGGTCCTAGAAGAGAAAGTATAAATACTAATTATATCAATAGGAGGCAACATCTGAGGAAGACAAAATGCAAGGACTTGCCAGATGCAACATTTCTGTCCAAATTGTCATCAGAGTTTTCTAGTTTGGATTTAAGGTTTTAGCTCAGGCCTGGTACCAGGAGAGGGGAAACTCAGCACTTTTACCGAGTACGTGATTACTGATAGCCCCAGGCTCATCACAGCTGTCCAATTTTAAAGGCGTTTTCATGAAATTTTTCTGAGTTTCTGAACCAATGTAATTTTATTGCATTTTTGCCTGTGCAGGATATAAAAGATGAGTATTACTTTTGTCGGTAAAGTTTTTAGTTGCTGAGTGTGTACCTGTTACTTTATACATGCTTTATTATTTGCCTTCCATTTTAAAGTGAAAGTAAGAGGTTTTTAGACTGCTAAAGAGTCCCTGGATTGTGGGAGTGCTCAGGGAAAGCCAAGATACCAAACACCTGTTTTTCACTAAACTTGAGGATGTTGGGTAGGTCAAGAGGGGAGCTGTGGGTTAGCTCATTCCACTGTAAAGCAATGAAAGCCATAAAATATTATGAGCAAGAAGCCACCTGTTCTTGAATTAGTGCTTGCCGTCTACCTTTGTGATTTAAATTGAAAGTTCAGTATCTAGGAAGCCTGTTTTCCTTTTGCTCTGACTTAACCACAGTGTGTCAATTTGTACAGTGCCTTCACAATCAGCTCCATCTCAAAGGTCTTTGCGAAACATAAAAGCAGGTGCACACACGCATCCCTTCCTCTCCCAGGCACAGAGCACTGACAGTAAAGCTACTTTTCTGTAAACAAAGCATAAAAATCAGGCACGTGTCAGAAACTAATTCAATACCAAAGTACTAGAGAAGATTTTCAGAAAGATACATACATTACGATGGATGGCTGAGACAGCACTCCTTGATTGACTTCACATGCTGTATTCTACAAGTGCAAATGCTTTCCAAGTAGCAGCTGTCCTCTGGCAGCTTCATAGTCCTCCTTTGTTGGACAGAAAAGCTGATGGTCTCGGTCTGTACTGCTGGGTGTCAGTATGGAAAAGCATGAATTTTTGTATAATTTGGTTATTTGGTTGGGTTTGGGGGGATTTTTGGTGTTTGTTTATATTTTCTTACATGGCAATGTATTAGTTTGTTCAGATTCAAAATATGTGGAAGAAAAGGAGCTGATCTTACAGAAGAGCCACGTACCTGATCAGAGGTACTCTGTAGTCCGAGGGGGCAGGCCCTCGTCATCCCATTACTACACTGGCAAAAAGACAACTGGCTGAAGGCAAGAAAAGCAGCTAGAGAACATTTTGTCATGAGATGCCTGAGGAGGTAGTAGCCTAAACAGATTTACTCTGTCCTGCTCTAAAGGTNCCGCACCCCCCACCCCACCCCCCCAGGTTTTAGTGTATATCCTTTGACTCTTGATCTTCCAAAAAAATGCGTGCTGGTATTGATCTCAATGATGCCTCTGTGCCTGTTTCTGCTTGTGGCATAAGCTATTCCATCTGTTCTATTTGCTAAGTTAGCATCCGGTTCAGTGGGCTCTGAAGTATGAGGCTGGTGTAGCCACATTATGCTCTCAGGAGCAAGTCTGTTTGTTTCATTAGGTCCTTGGCTTTTAAGATATTTGGGGCAACAGTTATTTTACGCACCTACCTGTGATGCCTAAGGGAGAGCTGTGCTCATCCTTCCCTTCCCACACTCTCAATGAAGAGAGAGAGAGAGAGCATCCTCGGGGCAGTGATTCAGATCTCACATGGGCTGCGGCATTGTTTCTGGAGACGCTTCTCTTCTCTCCACAGACAGCCTGTCCAGTAAGCAAGTGCAGTCCAGTCCAGTAAGTGCAGCAAAGCTCAGGCCAGGGTGCCTTTTAATTCTCTCTTGTGAAAAAGATGTGAGCGTAAAGCTCTCCAGACTCCTTTTGGTGGCCATTGGAGGATTGGGAGTCTATGTGCTAGGTCACATCTGTACAGCTCTGCCACTATATCTAATGAAGCCCTAACATCCAGAGGTGCAGCTTTTGTGAGCGCTCTAAATAGGCAGCTCTCTGCCATTTCCACTGCAGATGGCACAGTCTAAAACCACAGCCTTCGCACCAGATGAGGGCATTGAAAATGTAGGTCTGTGAAGGATGCAGGCTTCTGCAGTCATCCATGTGCACTCTGGCAGAGGTTGTTGTGAACAGGCTGGTTATTCAGCTCCACAAGAAAGTTTGTGCCAACTATACAAGATTCTTGTCACTCATCTTCTGGTGGACATGAGAGAGGAGCTTTATCTTTAGTAAGGGAAAAAAAATTTTTTTTGCAATATGGTATGTTGGGCTTAAGGAATAGCCATATGCAGTTCAGGCTTGTTATAAGTCATCTTTACTGTTAACATGTATTTGCCAAGCAGTACAAAATGCCCAGGAGAACTTCAGCTTGCCTGTGTTTCAATGGTTTGATATTTTCACATTTCTCTGTGGTTTTGTTTGTTTAAAAAAA
Source organism: Fregata magnificens (assembly GCA_013389945.1). Lineage (NCBI taxonomy): Eukaryota > Metazoa > Chordata > Aves > Suliformes > Fregatidae > Fregata > Fregata magnificens. Next base: position 199,723 of record WAAD01011276.1, on the reverse strand, counting down.
TTTATTGTCCAAAGCAAAATATTTCTTCAGATAATGCTATAAATTTTAGTCTAGCTCCAGTTCTTCTTATTTTGTTAGTTCTGGCTTATTTAAACTCCAGCATCAAGTAAGACAATAATCAGTTTAGTTTTGCAAGCAAAGGAAACAAAAAGAAATAGCTGGGAATGTTAGAAAAATGGAAAGGAGTTGTCTCAGTCTCTGTAAGAACTACACACAGATTAATTGATGGATTTTAATGCCAGTATTTCAAGGTTAGCTTATATGACTTTTATTAGAAAAACCTTAAAATTTAAAAAAAAAATCACAAAAAGATTAATGAAGTGGCTATTTGATTTAGTATTTGTACAGGCTGCTATTTACCAAAAGCGAAACCTCATATTTTGCTCTGCATACTCCAAATCCACTTCCTCAGTTTCTGAGCTTGTGCTGTCAACCATTTCCAAAGCTCTGTGGTTACACCATTAATAATCCTTTTGATATTCTTTTCTCTAATGAACGTAAATCATCATGAACTCATTTGGTATTAGCATGGATGTTGTAAGTATTTCTATGGTATTCCATCACCTAATAGAAACACTTAGTTGTGGATCTGTCTAAAGCAACAACATTGCTGTGGACAAAAACTTGAAGAAATCCCATCTCATGTTATGAATATGAGTGCTGCTGTGTACCCTGATGTGAAGTTTGGCCGGATTGTGGCAAGTGGGACCATGAGGGAGATGAGAGACTGACCCCCACTTCCTCCAAGCTTGGAGAGGGCTCCCCATAGCATCCCAGGGACATGGTGGGGCTCCAGGCGTTAAGCCCAGGGTGCAAACCCTCCCACACACAAAGGCAAGGCCAGCATAGCTGGTCCTGTGCTTTTGCTTGGCTCAGCATGAAGTGCTGAGCAGTGGTGACCTGGGCACCGACACCAGGCAGGCACTGACAGCTTTTGGTCACTCAGATCAGTGGTGGCAAAGGTATCTGCCACCCCGGGTGGGGCTGCTGGCCACGGACCTGAGCCAGTGCTGTGGGTCTTCTGTTTCTTGTAAAGCTTCCTCTCAGAGTTGAGGTGATGTATGAGAATCCTGGCTCTGATGCCGATGGAACTTGGGCTTTTGCTGTGAGCAGGCCTGAGAGGAGCAAGAAGGCCCTCCTCAGGTGGCTTTTCAACCAGTGTAAATTATTGTTGCTCTGTGGAAGTCCGAGGATAATTTCCACAAAGTGAGGATCTACCTTCTTTGGTTTTTAAGCAGACCACGTTATTAATCTCAACTGAAATTCTGCTTAAGTTTGATAACATGGGGCGGCACCAGGCATACAGCACATGGGCAAAGGAGGAGGATGAGCCACTCATGCTCTGCCCTTCTAGTCCAATACTCTGAATTTACCTGGTCACAACAGCTTTTCTCCAGCTGTGGGGACAGGCGACGTGATGAGCAAAGTAGGGTAGCACGTGCAGTATCACAGCATATTCATGGCCTTTGGCAGGATGGAAAAAGGCAGGCTTGGAAAACTTAATGACGTCAACAGGATCGGGACTTCCCTATTTTAACTTTGAATTTGGTTTAGTACATGGGTCTGCTAGCTGTGGTTGCTGGTCCTTATGGTGAAAACAAAGCATTGACACAGATGAGAAAAGGGAGATGAAACTACGGTGTTACTTCAGTCCAGGATCAGCCATAAAGACAAAGAAAAAAAAATAGCGTGACTCATATAACGTGGCAAAATAGAAACCCTGCTCTTTAAAGTTACTGAACAGACACATCTCTCCATAGTCATGTCAAAAATAAAGCCTGTATTGAAATTGCTGGGGGTAGTTTCAACTTCGCTCTTGATTCATACAGTGCCTTTATACTGAAATTTCGAGTAAGCTTTTTCTTTTACGTTTTGTTTTTGCTTTTTGGAGGATTAGGTATTTACATTTAGACTGGGGAAGAAGGCAGGCAGACTGGTTTATAAACTTCACATTGCTGACCATTTTTTTCATACAGTAGGCTATTTTGGCAGTAATTGCAAATGATCTTTGCACTGCAAAGGTATAAAATGTCAAATTCTCGACATCTAGTCAAAGTAAAGGTATATGTCAGCTTTTTAATGAGTCCAAATATTGGTCTGCATGATTATTTTATTTATGTGATTGAGGTCAATTACATCCTTTTAGAACACAAACAATAGTAATAATTTAAATTTTTCTGTTAGCCTTTTAACTGTGGTTAAATGTTTTTTCCTAAGCAGCTTCTTCTAATATCTTTAATTTGCAATATTTTTACTAGTGCCAATTGTTCTGCTGAAGTTTTGCAATGGATATAAACCACAGTGGTTTGTTCATTACACTAGATGCCTACAGATTTCTTTTTCTCTGTAGCTGTGCTGTATGATTTTATGTGAAATTGATTCTATACAACTGGAACTAATAGGATTTTCCTGGAATCAATCAGAACATCTTGTACCAATGTTTACAATAAATATATAAGAAGAAATTGATAGCTATCTAACAGTTTCCAGGAATATGTGAATTAATGTGAAGCCAGCCTCTGAATGTTTTTCAAAGGGAAAGATTGGGGTTTATTTTATTTGTATTGAAACTTGTCATGTTATTTGAATTCCCTTGACATTTTTTCATACTTCAGAGCCTTTTTTTACACTGTCCATCCATCAAACATGCTGGTCTTACGTGGTGCCTGGGAAATGTTAATTGAACAATCCTGAGCTTAACCCCTCCTTCAAATACTTTGTAAAAATACAGCTGTTAATAACGTTTATTTGGCTTCAATTTAGATATGAAAAAATCCATTTCAGGAGGTTACTGAAAAAAAGTTTAGACTTAATATGTGTTCCCCACATATTAAGAGCAATGGCATGTGCTGTAAAGAATAAAAACCACAACACACATACATCAGTCCTCATGGGCTAATGGAAATCTAGACCTGATTAAAAACCCATTTCAGGACTTTTTTATTGCAGGGGTGGGTTTGATAGCTGTCAGTGTACAGGAAAATAGCACATCTGGAATCTTACTGTGTACTTGTGCTGGCTGGTATAACTCAACCTGTGTGTCAGGTTTTTTTTTTAATAGCCAAGATTTATTTGGTTTCTATTAATTTTTTAAAAGCCTTTGGTAAGTATGCTTATTAAGTACTAAATTTTTACCCTCCACAAATTAAAAGCTATATTTTAGTAGTGAGCAGTTTCCTTTTGAGAAAAGTAAGAAAGCCAGAAATACGCATTAGTAATGTGGAGAGTTAAGTTATTTGATTACAAACGTACCCCAGTGGGTTCTCAGGGATGACTATTTTGTAATTTGTTTAATGAAAGTTACATTTTTTTTGTGACTTTTCTATCTAGTTATGGGAAGTATAAAATGAGATATTAAACAAGTAGCAGACTGACTCACTATAATAGCAAGAGTTTATTTTCCTATTAGGACAGTCTATATGCCTAGGAAATTGTAAATATTGTTTAAAAACCACTCAGATTTACTTGTAAAATATGAAACTTCAGTAAAGAAAAGGCTTTCTTCCTAAGCAATGTCTTGGAGAAAAATTAATTCAGCTACAGATCAAGAACTCCAGTGTTGTTTTGGTTTCAGATCTAACCAAAATTTTAATGAAATATGTATATCTGTAATCATCCTTAAGTTAAAAGAAAGAAAAAGCAATAAAAGTCCTTTGAGAGTCCCCCACATCCTTAGACTTATTGTCTAGTTAAATTTTTAATAGTGCAGTTTCAGAACTTTTCTGTTTTAATTACTCTAGAGATTTGTGCAGCTGAAATATTTAATATATTTTCATGTATTCAAATCATAGTCTGAAATCAACAATGACCTGGATGTTGCCTGTCTTGGATGGTCCTAAAAATCTCCAGAGATTGAACTATGCATATGAATTGTTAATGTTTTGGCTGATTTAATCAACAGTGTCATTTTAGCCCTGTCCTACTCAGAAAACCAACGGTATTTTAAAGTTCTTGCAGGTTAGAGTTATCAGGCGAAACTGTGAGTCTTCAATGGAAAAGAGCCAAAAGGGGATAAATTCTAATTGCATTTGATTATCTTCAAGATGGCAATGTTTTTGAAGTAAATTATATACTATTTGTTCGATTTATATACAGTGTAGGTGGACGCGCATTTAAATGTCATTCCAGTGTTAAAATGACTAGTTATAAAAGTCATAACAAAGGACCTCTAGAATGTCACTACAAAGTGCCCAGAAAAGTTCAGCCAATTCATTTGACTGAGGTGGAGAGAAAGAAATGTACACCTTTCTGGGGTAGAGTCACCCACTGGAACAATCATTCATCAAGTAGTCATAATCTTGACACAGCAGAGTGCCCATCAATTTTATTTGGACCAATATCAAGTGAAATACCTGTCCATGGGATACTTGGGAATTTTGTGTGTGGTACCATATTATTTGCCCCCAAATATACCAGTCTTTTTAACTTCTTAAAGGCTTTAGAGCAGAATGCAGTAGTGACTTCTCAGATAATTATTTATGTTTTACAAATGTACCATGTGCATTTCCTTAGGAAGTATTATGCATAAGAAACAAACTGTACAAACTAAATGAGCAAAGCATATGTCATGAAGCAATAGCCTGGCTTTTGGGTTTCTTACTAAGCAGGCATTTTCAGAAGCAGATTTTAGAATTCTGCGATTCATGGGTGATCAGCAGGAAATATATTTTAATGTATTTTAATATTTTTTAATATACTTTAATGAGGAATTGAGCAATCCTGGCTCTTACTGGACTCTAACCTGGGCTCTCACACTGGGTTCCTACCTTCTTTTGCTGACTAGTCTTAAGAGGTCTAAAGCTAGAAACAGAAAATGTTGATAAGCAAAGTCTGCTTTACCAGACAAGATCCCCCACATGTCCACATTGTAACCCTCTGATCAAATTGAACAAGGTATGATGTTACTGACAGGCTTGTGGGCTTGCAAGGACAGGAGTCTGCAGTTAGAAATTATTGGCAGGTACCATTTTTTTCATCTTGTGCAGCAAGGAACGTCTCTACTGATTTTTGGCAAGTAACAACAATTTATAGTAAAATTTTGCGTTGTTTTGTTGCAAAGGGTCAACCCAGAGTGAGTGCTTCCTTTTTTAGTCTCAAAATAAGCTGAAACTGAAATAGGCTGTACACAGTAGGAGGTGTGCTCCACAGGACTTTCTCGAGGCACGGATCCATATTAATGGATCAAGGATTGTGTTTTTGAGAGGCGATCCCTGTCAAAACACTGCAGGTCTAATGCTGAGTGTGTTGGACTGTTGTGCTTCTCTGGGCAAGAGCAGCTACTTCAAAATCAGCCAGTAGCTGTCATCAACGCAGTCCTGCTAGGCTTATGTGGTGCAGGTCTGCAGTGCTTGGGCCAGGAGAGTAGGTGTTGGTGCAAGACAGGTGATCTGAGCTCAGTAATCTGGTGGGAAATACGGAGTCACCCTGCTCTTGTGCAGCACCATGCTCCCAAGTGTCGTGCACAGAGCCTCTGCATTCAGTAGGAGGTTTTGGTAGAAACCTCATGCCGGCTGTGACCTTTACCACTGGTGGATGTCACTCTGGGCTGCTGGTCACTAACAGATCGGAACTGTGTTGCCTTTATTCATGTTATCGTTAATTCTGTGGTGAATGAGGTCAAGTCATTTGCCATTGCCTTTGGATGCTTGCAGAGATCCATTACGTTTGTTTTCTTCTATATCCAGACAGTTTAAATTTGGCAGTGCTTGCCTGAGCAGACGAGTACTATTAAAGGTGTGAAAATATCCCCACAGGACTGCAGGTCTTGAGTAGATTCCTGGATTTAAGAGAGAGGACAGGTCGTAATGATGACCTCTTAGCCATTTCTGCCAGCCATTCTCACATCAAGCTTATAGAACTGAATTCAACCAAAGCTTTTTTTTTTCAGAAAGACATTTGGTTTTTCTATTAAGTCTTCAAGTGACAGGGAATATATTATGTCCTCAAGTAGACTATTATAGTGCTAATTTACCTCCCTAGTAAAAATGAACATTTTTTTTAGTCTGATTTTGTCTGGTCTAGCCGTTGGACTTTTTCATATCCCTGTCTACAAGCTTAAAGTAGACCTGATGATTTATAAGATGGGAAATATTTTTGGCATGGATGAGCCTATAAACTATGATCAAGTCAAGCATTCAAATTACCTTGGATAAGTTTGAATCTCTACAGTCATTCAGGAAAGGACAGGTTTTCCAGCCACAGACCCATTCCTCTAACCCTTTTCTGAACTGCTCCCAGTTTCTGAACATCCCTTTTAAGTGAAAGTCTGCTAGAGAGCTCAAGCTCAGAGGTGCAGCAAACCTTGTCTTGTGCTCTTTTAGTACTCGTAATTTACCCTGTGATCCTAAGATGCCCCAGAGTACAAAATAATTTTCCTTTAAAAAATTGTGAGCTTTATAAACGTTACAGAGCTCTCTTTCAGTATGGTAATTCTCATCATTACAGCTGTCACACCGTATTTACTGCTGTCACTGCTTTCTGTTAAAATGATGAAGCAAAGAAATGTCCGCAATTGTTGACATCATCCTAGGTACGAAATGTGTCATGTTTCCTAGCAGACCCTAAAAAAGAGGGAAGTAAACTGAGAAGGAAAGCTTTGGCAACCCTGAAAACCAAAAGCAGAAAGTTGCTGCCTAGTGACAGTAAAATGAGAGAGGACATGAGAATGACAAACGGGAGTCTGTGTGGGGGACACCTCAGGACACAGCTATGGAAAGCTCCTGAGTGGGGTGGGATTTTCCTGTGTCCCAACATGGAAAGTTTGGGTGCAGGGGCCAGAACTGCAAGGCCTGCTTGGCAAAATACACTTGAAAGAAGGAACATGTTCAACCCCTTCTTGGATGGACCAGGGTTTCTGCTCCCAAAAATGGCATAAGAAGTCCCACAACAGCCATGTCTGTCGTCCTAGTAGCTCTGCCACAACCTAGCAGACATAAGGCATTGACCTGTTGGTGTCAGCTCTGATCATGTTTAAAAGATAGATATTTTTTTTTTAGCATTCACAGTAGCTCCTACTATTGTACATCTTTATTAAAATCTATATTCTGTAGAAACTTCTTCACATTTGTTCTTCATGGGGAAAGATTTTTTGTCTGCTTGGAGTAAGGGAGCTTTCCAGCCGTGGACCTTAAAAGACTGAGAAAACAGGAGTTGGTGCGAAATGCCTTGGGGGTTTTAACCCAGCCTGAACTACAGGTCTCTGTGGGCAAAGGATATTGCTTCATGAATGGACCATATCTGGGAAGGAGGTCTAGTGACATTGCTGAACAAGACAGTAAAAGCAAAGTCTTCTGCTCCTGTCGGATTTCAGGACACAGAACTTTGGTTCTAAAGATAATTTTTATAATTTAATGTTTTGTCCTCTGTGGTTGCTAGTCCTGGTCACTTCTTTCTTTAGCTTGCTGTCCCTTTGCTGGCTTCATTGCTTCCTCAAATCCCACCCATCTTTGGCTTTCCCAAGTCTTCACACTCACAGCTGGAAGTATGGTTGCAAATGCTGGTAGAAAAGGATGAGTGAATTCAAAATGGCTTTTCTATGATTTTGTTGCTACTAAGGTGAATCTTCTATAATATACAAAAAAAAAAAAAAAAAAAAAAAAAGAGAGAGATGCCCCATCTAAACTAAACCCAGTTTAACTATTATGCTGGTGGGAATGTTCTGTGCTTGTAAGGAAATGCACAGACTTCCTGCCAGAAGGGGGTAATTATACAAATGCCTCTAATAAGCTGTAGAGTTTGTTTCACTGAGTAGAGATTTGAAAGCTAAACCAAACGATAGACTTTCTTCCAGAAAATATCGTTTTGTGACATTCGAAGCTGAAATATATTATCCCTAGTTTATAAATGGGGAAACCAAGTGCAGAGATGGTTACGTGATTTGCCAAGTGTTTCAGAGGCAGTGTGGAAGAGAACTTAAGTGTGACAACACTTCCAAGGAGAAATGATAGCTCTGATGTACGTAGAGTTAGCTTAGCTCCTCATTGGCTAGCAGAGTCCTACACTTCTGCACTTTGTGGCGGGGAAAAAACACCTAATCAAAATGGTAGCATTTTCTGTGTGTTCACTTTTCATAGGTGCAAATGAAAACAACAGATGGAAACCAAAATTTAGCTGACCGTGGGTATTTTAATAGCTATATCAATATCAAGCGTTCTTTTTCTTTACTCCATTCATATTCAACAAGGACATAGATCTACTACTACTTTCCTTAACAGAAAGGGTGACTGGAAAAGTTCAAATGATGGTGCTTTTCTAACCAATCTAAGAGAATTAACTGCACTAAAATGCTTCCTGGCTTGTGTTACCGCAAAAATAGTAAAAACAGTTTTACAACCTGTTGTGCTTTAGTGCAAAGCAAACACATTAAAAACATTTAATGAGCATTGCTTCTTGCATCTTCCTGTTAATTTATATAATTTAGTCCTATAAAAGAATCAAGAGATGTTTGTTTGGAGCAGCTTAAGATGTTTATTAATACTTGCTGGTCATGTTTTACTTGTAATGTGAGCCTAGATAAGAACGCTGTAACAGTTAAAGAGGTTAACTTTGCATTTGCTTAAACATGTAGGAAATAAACCATTTATGACACAGTAGAATGCAGTTAGTTTTGTCTACCTGATCATAAACTGGAATTTGATATTTCAGTGCTGCGCATCCTCAGACCCTGAGCCTAAGGGACCTCGCACCTCCATGGTGCCTTTCAACGTCAACGTGGAAGCCCCTGCTTGGGCTACGGAGAGGTGCCTCTGCTCCTGCAAAAGAGGCAGCGCCACATGTTGGGAAGCGCCGTGTCACGCCAGAAGGTTCAAAGGCCATCTTAGGAAAACAACCCAGAACTGTAAGGGGATGGCACAGACGACCTCAGAGATCGTCTCCCTTTTCATTTCCAGGGCTAGCTGGTTTGAGGCAGTGCTGGTTCCAATTACAGCTCAAGCACAGCTGCAAAATTCCAATGGCACCCACATCTTAGGCACAGCTTTACTGCCTCTCTTCCTGTATCACCGGGCTGATATGCAGTATATGCAACTGATTTGGCAGATATATAGATTCAAGAATAACTTGGCATCGTCTGTACATATTATTGGCAATTTTTCAAACCTTTCCATTCGCGTGGATCTCAAAGCTGGTCTCGCTTCATTTGTAAATGCAGTTACTTGCCTAAGTCATGCATGATGCCCTGTAATAAAGTTATTTCTCCAATAAGCTCAGACCTGTTGGACAACTTTGTGCTGGAACTAATTATGCTTCCTGACATCCGCTGAGGAGTGACTCATAATTTGCATATGCTTGCCTTGTATCATAATTCCTGAACTGTCAATTGAACTCATTCTGTATAGTCACATTGTATAGTAATGTGGTTTTTCATAAGTCATGTAAATTGTGCGTTTTATCATCTATAGTTTCTTTGTGTTGGAATCTTTGACTGTGCTGGTTTTTTATATCTCGGATAAAAACGAAATCCAAAGGCTCAATAAGTAAGGCTTTATGAATAATGCTGAAAGTTTTCTACTGTGGGGGTTTAAAAATACATTAATAGAAACACTGTATTTTATGTTTTGAATTTCTGCTCTAGTGGAGGAGAAAAATGATGAAATAGGAGAGAAAGAACATGGTTAGTGGTGAGAGAAATGTGAAGATGAGGTATGAAAGAGACTGGGGCAGCACTTTCCTTTCTCTTAGCCCTCTGCACAAGGCTCATACTGAGTTCTACACACTACAGTGAGTTACCTTCAGTATATTAGTGGGGGAAAAAAGGCGGTACATAAATTTTAGGCTGGCTTTCTGCATGGTGCCAGTTTCACCACTGTTCTCTCTTCTTTACCTTCCCCAGATGTCAGACAGTATTTATTTTGATAATTCTGCTTTCTTCTGTTATGAATGACCAGGCTGGACCCAGTTCAGGCTGGGATATCAGGTAGCAGCTGGATATGTGAAACTAAGTTTAATCATGGCACAATGCTTTCTGGTAGCCTAGATGTACTAGGAAAAGAATGCTGTCCCTACAGTGAGGTTAAATAGGTCTGCAGGTGATATTGCTGGAGCAGTAACACACCCTCTAATTCACTGAGTGCAGCTTGTGATAGGAACATGATGTGCCAGCTGGATAGGATCCTGATAGGAATGACTATAAACCTTTTTATTAAACATGATTCTGCTTGTCTGTACCTCCCTCTCCCCTCCACTAGTTCTCTGAATTGCAATTTCTATCCTCTTTTTTATACAGTAGGAAAAATAACCCAGATGAAAGCTTTCATTCTTTGCCTTACGAACCTCTTTCCTCAGACCCCCTAAAGGGAAATTGTTCCTGGAAAGTTTGGACAGTTCCTTTATTTTCCTCAATACTTGCAAACACTAAACCACTGCCTCAGAAGAGATATTTGTATTGCCATATGCTGCTCGGTGATTTTTTTCCTTTATGACTTTTCCCTGTCTCTTTCCCCTGTCTTTTAAGGCACAGCTTGTGGAAATAAGTCACATTTCTGTGGTGCAGCAGAGTGGGAGGCAGCAAATCTGGATCTTATTACCAGTTTGGCCATAGTCTTCCTGTGTGAACATGGGTAAGTTATTTCTTTCTGCACTGATAATACGGCAGTGTTAATCACTTACTTCACGGGGCAAGGGTGGCTGTTCTGTAACATGCTTGAAGTGTTTAAGCAGTGAAGATGGGACTCCCAAAGCAGCTCTCTGTCATGTGTTTGGCTAGCACAGAGACTTCTGGGCAATCTAAAGCCACTCTGTGGGACACAGCAAGTGGCTACAGCTGCTAATGCTGATACCAGCCGGCCACCCTGGGATTCGGCTGCAGGGAGCCCAGACCTGCTCTTCAGCAGGTCCTCTGGTGAGTCATCCCCATGTCCCATCCTGTTGAGATTTTGGTATGAAACATGTAGGATTAGCAAGGTTGGCTATCTCTGTTATGTGAGAAAAAATGGAAATGGAAATACGCTGAGCTCTGGTGAGAGGGCTATCAGAACCACAGGAAAGAGGACTGGGAGAGAGCAGGTGGTCCACTCCCTACCAGATGCAAGTATATTCCTGCATGTCTGTTTAAGTCATGCTTTAAAAATTGCCAGTGATGGACCAAGTTGGTACCGAAGTGCAAATTTTAGGGTTGATTCATATTACAATGTACCTTTCAGCCATCTTCTTGTTCCCAAAAATAAACAAACTGGATGGGTTAAGGAGTGCATTCCTCCCCACACGTGTCAAAAATCTCTGGCTCAGTTTGCTCAGTTCCCCTGATCCTATAAATTACACAAACTGTGTTCATCTTGGACACATACTGCCTTATTTTCACACTTATTGCATAGCTTGGCAATGTTAGAAGGGACATATTTTTCCTCCCCTTCTTCTTTTTGTCTTTCTGTTGAGCATTTTATTTAACTGGGACTGTAAAAAAAAAAAAAAAAGCATTACTTGCCAGTCTGGTACATACTTTTCATACTTTATTTGATAGTGGGTACCACTTATACCACAGTGTAAAGGTAGTTTAAAAGATGTGCTAACCCACTGCTTCAAGTACAGTTCATCTGTATGGTGTGTGTAAGAAAATGGCCCACACTTGGGACTGACAGGGATTAAGAATAGATCTGGCAAAATTTCACATTCTTCCCCTAGAAACTGGACTGAGAGAGAAAGCACACTCCAGGCTCACAGACAGCAGCTGAGCATTGGGCTCGGATTTGCACGCCATGCGAAGCCGATGACAGAGCCTAGGAAAAAGGAAGAGGAGGGAAATCTCCCTCTTCATAATCAAGCTATTCCCCAGTTTCTTCTGGTTTAGATCCCCATCCAACAAAGGCTCCTGTGTGGACTTCATATACTTAAATAGTTCCGTTGAGGCAGGTGTGATTTCAGGGTGCTGCCCGATTAATCTTCTTTAAAATCATGTCTGAAAATTCAATGACTTCCAGGACTGGGTCTTTGCTGACAATCTTTGGATCATTTAGAAAAAATGCATCTTCTCAAAGCAATCAAGATACTAGGAGGAAGCCATAATACAAAAAATGGACCTGGTTTTCCCCAAATTGTCCAAAATTAAAGATTGAGAGTCCCATTTTATTACAGTTTCCCACTGCTACGCCTTCCTTCATGAGAAAAAAATTCACAGAGTACATTTGACCAACTTCTCAACAAACAAAATTGAAACAACCTGTGTTGCTAAGTTATGTTAATAAACACTTGCTGAGAATCTTTAATTTCTTAAATCCTCCATGCTCCTTGCTAACTATGTGCATAAGAAAATTGCACAAATATTTTTTTTTTTTTTTAGATGAAGCCTTATCTATTTTGTAGCCCTACTCAGGACTTCTAATCTCTCATACCTGAAGATGTCTCCCTTAATGCTAAAGAACACTGAAGATTAAAGTTTTTTTGAAGGTGCAGGGATGTATGAACAAGTTCAAAGATCTTAAAATTGCATTAGTTGGTAGGGTGTAGCTGGTTTACCAGAGTTACCAAAACAATACCTAACTTCTACACAAACTCAACATGCAATTAAATACATTCTTCTTGTTCTTCAGAGTAGAATTGAATCAGCTTCCAGAATTTAGCTATGCTTGCTATCTGCACATAACATGAGATGATCTGGAAAAAGCTTGCCAGGGCCCTTTTTTCTCTTCTCTTCCTGAATATACCAGGAAATGCAAATCGAAGGGAGCAATATAATATGGATATGGGGGTAAGTGATGCAAGTTTAAAGGAAAAATCATGGTAATGAAGGTGTTTTGCTTCTGCTGAAAATCACCTTAACTCCTCACACAAGACTTCTGCTTTTGTGACTAGCTTTGTAGGTTTTCATAGTCAGAAACATGATATTGTCTGTGGCCTTCATGGGCAAGAGAGCGAGTACGACGTGCTTGCATTTTGTCGATTTTCCAGATCTGAGAATGCTAATATTTTTCATATGCAATCACATAGGTGTTTACATTATTTGGGGATATGAAGTCTGTTTTGATGCTTTATGAAATCTGGCATTGCTTGAATAAACAAATTCTTAATAATTGATTAAAAAGCGTAGTTGTACCACTTAATCTGTCTGTGCAAGAGAGGCATTTTTCCTCTGGGACAGGAATAACCCAGCATTTAGTTAATCAAGTTTTAAAAGCTGTGAATTTAAGCTCTTTGGGATATATACATTACCAATTGCAGGAAGTTGGGAAATAAAAGGAACTTTTCAAATAAAAAGATGTCAATTTAATAGCAAAGGAGCTGGAAACAGATGTTTCACGCAAAGCATAAGAGTTGTGTCATTCCTTTAGGTTTTCAAAGTCACTTCTTGTCAGATGCATTGGTTAAGAGAGAAAATTAATGAGCTGTGTTAAGTTTTATTACACAATCTTCTGATGTGGGAAAGCTTCCCTCCAGGAACAGCTCTGTGCATGGCTTAACTGATTTAGGCATGCCTGCTGCAGTATTCTCCAGAATGTGTTGGAGATCAAAGTAGGGGGAGTTATTCAGGTTTTATGGCAAGGTAATTAAAAAAATATGGGGATTATTACATATAAATCATACTTGCATAAATTTGCTGGCAAAATAAAATCAAATAAACACGTTTAAAAAATGAGATCAGGAAAACATTCAGCCACATTTTTTACCGTTACAGATGCAAAGCTGCACCCTGAAGTCTACACGGTTGACCTCTTTCTTCCACTGCAGAGAATTTGGCCCAGTTCCATTTAGTGGTGTTCTCATTTACTTAAAAAAAAAAAAATAGAGAAAAAGTATACTGAGGTCTCCTATGTTGTAACAATGTGAAGATGGGCACCTTGCACCAGGTACAACAGATGAAGAGGTGGTCCCAGGGAGAACAGTGGCAAGACTTCCCTTGCTTTCTGAGGTGACTTAATGTGAAAGTTTATTCTCCTACAAGTAGACTCGTGTGCCTGAGCATTTATCTTCTCAATGCAAATGTTAGTATTATACAAAACAAGACAAAAGAGCAGACTCTGTTCTCCCTGCTATTGCTCCAGTGCAGACTGTAAGCGAAGAGGAGGTTTCGACCAACAGCTTCTGGAAAAGGGGATAAAAAAAGCCCTAGAAAACTGCAAAGACTTTTTGTTCTCAGGTACGCAGGACTTCTGAGGGGAGTGCATACGAGGTCAGGTAAGACTGTAGCTCATCCTTTCTGGCCATGTAGAGGAGAAATGGATGCATGCACTATGCTCCAAACAGGGGCTCAGAAATCCCAGTCTAGAAAGAGGGAGAGATGATCCAGTTGCAAATGTTGAAGTCCTGATCACGAAATGCAGAAAATATTTCTCTCTGGGTGGGGGAGAAATGAAGAGTATTGTGAAACTTCTGTTTAATCAGAGGAGAGCTTCCACATTTCTGTCACATAAATATGCAGAAAGGATAAGCTTTTAGCTTCAGCTGTCCTGAATGCAGTGATACCATATGATGACAGAACACACATGCACATGCCTGTATAAACATATACACACTTGTAGCCAAAACGTGTAATGCTGTCAGGACTGAGCTTTCTCTCTCTGAGGATGTGCATATGCCCTCTTTGGTCTAATTGGGTTTATGACTCTACATGTGCACATATATGCAAGAGATATAAAATACAAGTGGAGTAACTTTTCATGTGAAATAACATTTATTTTCTTGTACCAACTACAGGTCCCCGAGAGAGTACATGTAAAGTTCACACTGGAAGCTACACAGCTGAAGCACCAGCAACAGAATAAGCAGAACACACTTGGCTGTCATTTTACCAATATTCTCTGCTGCAGTCCTAACGTGCATGAAAGAGGGGCTATTGACTGGCAACTCCATGCAGATGAAACAGTACAATTTGGATAATGAAAATCTACGTCAAGTATCAGGTGAAAATTCCCCCGTGCTTTGCTCTTCTGGGTGACAAAATATTTTCCTGAAGGAACTGAAGAAACCACCCCACGATGTCAAATTGTTTAAAGGTACTTGATTGTGAAATATTGTCCATCTTAACCTTGTCTCGGTGTTTGGCATGGTGGGTCTCTTCCACTTCTAACCTTTTTCAAAGAGTCAATAGATGCTGCATCTAATAATGATAATGAGTATGTATTAAAGATATATTATCTGGAGCTCGAAGCTGAAGGCCAGACCTGAAAGTATTGCAAAACTTAGTTGTATTTGCATGCTCCCTGAATATGTACTGCTGTTGATCTCATGTGCGCAATCTTGAAGACAAGGACCAGAAAACTCATTGAGGTTTTGAAACAACAATAATATAAAGCCCATTGCAAGATTTAATATAAAATCTGAACAGTAAAGAATTCTGTGATGTGTCTGGTTCTTGTTTGATGTACTTCTACTGCCACAGTTAATATAGTGTTTGCAGTGCACACATAAAACAGATATGCCCAGATTCCTCTCTAAAAGAGTTAAATTATTTTATAGTCCTGTATGCTATCTTTCCTGTTACTTTTTTTTCCCCACAATTTCTATAGGCTGTATTTTTTATGTAAGTTCTTCTTAACAGCTTTCAACAAAATTTGCTGTAATATAATGGTAGAGGTAGATGGTTATAAAGGCAGCTATAAAGATTCTTCTAAGAAATTTCTAAGCATGAGGGGAGTCCCTCTTTCTTGGTAATTACCAACGTCTATGAGAAAAATAATCCTCAAATGAGGTATTTGGAGACATACTTTTCTATTCTCAGGTGCTAATGGTTGCGTATTTCACTACAGCAGAATAAAAATCCCCCTCCTACACAACATCAGTCAAAGTTTTCAAAATATTTCAGCCCCCAAAGTAGAATTGAAGTAGTATCTAAGTTTTCCTAAAGGCTGGTACCAGCCTTTCAGACATAAGGTTCAATTTCAGCCTTACTTCTTTTATATGCTTGAAAACATCAGTGAACTAGGAGTTTTCTTGTTTTTGCTGCAGATGTGCTGCATTTATGTGTGAATGTTTTCTGCAAGATCTGCAGGATCATACCATGCCTGTTGCATAGGCTGTCATGTCCAGCCAAGGTCAGTCTGACCCAAGTATTCAGGATGCTTAGAGCAATAGCCCCATTAATATCTAAGTCCTTGTGTCCAGTAGGAAGCTGATGACTTTTACTGTGGCTCTCAGTGGCTGCAAGCCTCAGGAACAACAGTGTTGAGAAGTTCATTTGTGTTTGGGTTGATTGGTGCATGTGTACTCTCCAGTTGCATCCTAAAGTGCCTTGTTTCATAACTAGTGTGTTGATACTGGGTGTCAGTGTCACTGCTGCTGCTGGCCATTTCTCCCCTTCCTGGTTCTCTTGCTGGCTTCCTGCTACACTGTGGGGAAAAAAGAGGCAGTATGTTGGGGATATCCTCCATCAAACTCTCTGCTCTGCTGGAGGGACTGAGGAGGGACCAGGAGAGAATATGGACTGGCAATCTATCGACAATTTGTGTCTCTGCCTCTCCAGTGCTTCCTGGAAGGACGATGCTGAGTCTTAGCGGTCTGCTGCTCTCCTTCAGCAGGGAACCCTGGGGGCTGCAGGCCAGGAGCCAGTGGTGGCCTTGGCACTAAGCCCCTGAGATGCCTCCATGGTGGTGGAGCCCTGGCAGGTATGAGCACAGAGCCTTCTTCCCAAAATCAACATGAACCCTCGCTGCAGTAGTGCTAAGGTCAAGGACTGGACAAACCTGACTCTAAGCAGTTAGCTACTTAAAATCCTCGTTTTACCCTTTGTAAAATGGCATCATAGCTGGGAAATGCCTTGAAATTCTTATCTAGGAGCTGCTTTAAAAATTGGAACATTATTATTTTTAGGTTACTGTGGAACTAGAAAAAAATTTGCCCTGGACTTTTCCTCATATGTGTTTATGCCTAGGAGGCAGCCTACATGGGCCCATATCTAGACAGACTCATGGGCACAGTGTTTCTCAAGGCATAAATCATTTTAGAGGCTTACTAGGTTTACTTCAGAGAGTTCCACCATCTCTATTTGGAACAGACTCTGTTGTCAGCCTAATTGCAGCTGTTAAACCATTTGTGGCCAGAATTTTTTGTTTGTGTGCTAACATCAGTGTCGGCAGGAGAATGATCACTGGAGGTGATGCTAACTATTAAATATGTAATTGCTCTCCAGTAACAGTGACTAAGGACTTTAAAGGGGAAACAGGACCCTATAAAAACTGCTTCTGATTCTGAAAGGATCAGATAAAATGAGGAACCTGCTCTGAACTGTTGGGATGATTTTATGATGAGATACATGACTTGGGCAATCTATTCATGGACTATCTGCATCTTATACCTCCTTGAAGGCCAAATTTGCTCTTTGCCAGTTTTTTCTTTGGGGTTGCACCATCTTTTGCTTTCAGCTATCTACACTGATGAGATTTTGATAGCTTCTTGTACAAAGCAGCACAATTTAATGGTTTTGCCTGACTAGAGCTGTATTAGTTTATGTGAAGCAAGGGCATGCCTTTCCGACAAAGATCTCTCTAATCCATTGAGTACGTTGTGTTAATGTTTATTGATTTTTTGATGAGTGCAATGATTTAGTAGTTATCTTTAAATCCTTTCTCTTCTGCATGTGCAGTGTTTAATGTATGGTTTTATTGATTAAATAATGGTATACACTTATGTAACAGCAGTGTGTTCCTGTACAAGATCTTCCTTGTTTATAAATTAGATGCACCGTGTATTCAAGCATGGCATCAGTTAAGCTGGCATGAACTGAGGACATTGCTGGCCCGGTTCTGGTACAAGTGTCCAAACAGGTGTGTAACACTGTGCATGGAGATGTTCAATACAAATTCAATTACATCAGCAAAGCTGCTGTAAGAGGAGAAAATGTTTTTACATTTTTTAGCAAATGTTGCTGAAAGCGAGTGTTTTTTAACGGCATTTTCATTGCTATCAGAACTGGTACTGTAGAGATAACTGGAATTTCTGGTGTGACTATGCAAAGATACAGAGAGTCTGCTGTCCTACATATCATGGTGTGCTCAAGAGCTAGAACACAACAGCAGTTTGTGGGAACCAGAGAGAAAATAAATTTAACATATGATCCTAGATATTTTCAGGGACATTACTTAGTTTCCCACTCAAACTATAAACACACTTGCCTATTTGCCTCCCTCTCTTGCAACACCGTTGCCAGTTATTCCATTCTCTGTGTCTTTAATGAGTAGCCTTCATTCAGTTGTCACATAATCACATAATCATTTACCTTTTACATATACATTTGCAAAAGTCTAAGGCAATGTGAGTTTAAAGGCAAAGTCCAACCAAACAAGGAGTGAATCAATACACTGAAAGTTGAAAAGTGGCCACAAGATGTGCTTTCAAAACATGAAGCTGCTCAGTCAGAAAGAGGAATTTCAGTTCTTTGCAATTAACCCAACTCTGGTAATCCTTCTGGAAGAAGGCATACACATCTGTTTGTCTTTTCATGCAATGTGCACTGTGGCAGGATAAAAATCAGAAGCAGAGCTAGTTGCCCTTCCAGGAACTCCCAGATCTAATGTACAATTACAATCCTGGCGTCCAGCCTGTTTGAAGATGGCACAAATAATAACAGAGAACAAAACCCAACCTAATTGTCCCTAAATTCCAGTACAGAAATTACAGTTAAACCTCCCTTGATACACTTCAAAACCAGCTTGTGTTCTTTTCTGTGCTTGTTCCTTATGTTCACTGTAGGTAAGTGACTGCTTTTCAGCTTTGAACTAATTATCATTCCTGAAAGCATTTTCCAAACCACAACCGCTTTATGGGCCAGCTTCTGTTTTTCAGTGAAATTGCTGGAGTTCTGCTGGTGACTTCAATGGGAGCAGGAGTGGTGTTAATGAAGTAGTCCTATAAAAGAAAAAAGGGGAAAAAAAGAGGTAAACTACTTTAGCAGTGCTTTGAGGTTAAGGTTAGAAGATTGCTATAGTTGTTATGGTAAAATGACTCATTCTACAGCTTTTTCTTTGAAATGGAAGTGCTGCATTGGCTTATTATGCACATCCTGACCTCTGCCTGTGTACATACTCTCACTGCATATGCTGATTTTGGCAGGAAGCAAATATTGGAGTCTTTTTTGCTTTGCATTTGCTACAAACAACTTTTTTGGACTCCATGTGACAGATCAGATACTTCTCCCCTGCTGCTCTCAAAAGTTTTTATAATATCAGCCTTAAAAATCACATTTCTTTGGCAAATTTCTCCAGGATAAAGTCAGCCATAAAATGGAAGAAAAATGCCTTTAGGCTTACGAATTCTTCTTTCTCTCAAGCAGCAAAACGCTCTTATTTTGAGAAGTGTCTGTGTTCATTGTTTCTCTGAAATCTGAACTTTTTCCACTTGGAGACAGTTAACTCCCTGAGAATCTCACAGAAATGGTATTAGATGTTGATCTCTTCGCAGGAGAGTGGGGAGAAGCAGACAGCCAGGCCACATCGACCCGGGCAGCAGGACATGTTTAGTGAAAAATCTATAGAGCTCAGCTTAGGGTGTCAGCTGTCAGTCTGCAGAGCATCTGTCAGAGGAGTATTTGCTTCACTGCTGCTGAATGTGAGTAATGCTTTCACAATATGGCAGTACGATGCTATAGATTACAGTTGTAATGGAGCACATCCTGAACAGCTGAGCCTGCTCTCTCTCGCTCATTCAATAGCAAGAGTTGCCTCGCTATAAGAGCTTGGGGGATTATGTACTCCAAACAGCTGTCTATAGCACCATGGATTTATTTGGGCTAAATGAGAACTTGCTTTCTTTAGCTAAATCAAACTTTATCAGACAGTTTTACTGTTGGCAGTTAAAATAAAATGTGTTTGCTGAACAGTAAACACCTTGTTACTGTTAGGAAGGATTATATAAACAAAAGGCATACACAATGAAGTCTTATGCCAACTGACTTACTGTCAAAATAATATACTGCTGTTAGCGGAATTGTGCTCACTTGAAGGAAATTATAGGCCTAAAAACACATCTTGAATGACAAAGAAACCTTTTTTCCACAAATAATCTTTAAAAAGTTTAATACACTGTGCCTTGTAGAAGTGGTTTCAGAGACCAAGGATGCTGTATCCTCATAAAGGAAGGCTAGGAAAAACTGGGTGAACTGCCTGAAATCTTCAAAGGTTTACTGTATTTGCATAATGCACTGCATCAAGTAGATTTAGCATATTCCCCCTTACGAGATACGTGAAAGTTGGTTTTGTCCAAAAAAACCTACAAACACTCCCTTTCAAAATAGGATACGCTGTTCTTCTTTCACTTATTACACTATATAATCTACGCAACTACAGAACACTCATGAGCAACCAAATACACGTTACAATAATATTAGGCTATTTATGCACTATAAATCAGCTTCCTTTCACTCCTCAAGAAAATGAAAGTAAGGCAGACATTCTGTTTTATAATCACAAAAAGGAAAAAAGGCAGATCCAAGCCCAGCAGGTCACTGAAAGGAGTAACGCTAACTACAGTGTGTTTTGGATTATTCTTCAGAGAGTTTGAAAATGAGTTTACTTTCTTTGTGTTAAAAACTGAAGTCCCAATTCAGGAAAACATAGGGCTAATGCTATTTGCACTTTCTCACTCCATTCTGAATTTCACTGTGCAAAATGATTTGCATTTCTTTCTATGAATGTACAAAGCATTTCTTTTAACTGACTACCTAACAGTTAAAACACCAGAATCCAGCTGAAATGACCAGGAAATGTCTTCTGCTTGCAGAACCCACTATGTGACCATAATGTAGACTGGAAAGATGGACAGCACCTCGAAGATCAAGAGCTGTAGGCTGAATTCGGGCTAATGATTTCTGTTAGAACTTCTTAAGGATAACTTGAGGAAAGATTTGTAAGTCTGCAAATTCTTGGGGAAAACTCCATAATCTGTACAAACGTGTGTTGTGGAAGATCAGTTAAGCATTTATTAGTATAAATAGGTTTATTCATTACTACATTTATATATCGTACTTTGGAAAACTTATTTTTCTAGGAAGACAACACGCTGGAAGCTTGAAAAGGGGAATTTTAATGGTGCCTTATGAATTTTCCTTTAGCTGAAACTGGCTCCAGGTGAAGTTAAGATGAAACTTTCCACACATTTCCCAACAGAATGTCTTGCTTCCTTAATGTTATGCCTGACCTTAGACATGCTCCTTTTCTTTTCCACATTCTCTCTGAAAAGCTCATATAATATTATTCTGTGGACAAATATACCAATTTTGTTGCAATTACTTTTTCCAGTTCTTTAGGGAAACTTGAGGACCCAGTAATAATCCCTCTTTGCTGCTTGTCATGGCTGTATAGTTTGTAGTGCAATAAAATGTAGACAGGTTCTTAAATCCACCTTCTTAAATCTCAAAAAAGGTCACAAATGAAAAGATTTCTTCTATTTCATCTTGCAGTAACAGTTAGAAAAAGATATCTGGTTAATAAATGTTGCTGCTGTAAATTTCAGGACAAGGTCTAGAACTATCATTTTATTGTGTTAACCGGAAAGGGGCATTTAGGTGTCTTTCCATGGGAAATCAAGGATAAGGTGACTTCATGAAGATTTGCTCTTGGTCTTCTTCAAGTATGTATATAATTTATGCTGGTACGCAAGTGCTCTACCTTAGCTAATTAATTAGGGTCAAACCATTACAGGTTCACACTATTGACCTTTGACATAAACCTGAAGGATCAGGGAAGATGATCATCTGTTTAAATTATTTTCTGAATTCAGTTTTTAAAAAAATGCAAGTACGGACAGAGTATTTTACAGAGAACATGATACCTTAGAGTTTTGTTCTTCCTTCAAACCAGGCATTAAATGGCTTACTGTTCAAAGAAAAGGTCTGCCATTTATGAAATTGAACGCAAATTTGGTAGCACACTATACTTCTTTCTTGCATGTATCGAATTGCTTTCTATGGCATGTGATATGGCACAGACAGAAGTGTGACAAAGGAAGGTGCATAATTAAAGTCAATTCTCCCATGCACTAACAAGCTCCAGTGAGAAGCAAGTAACATTTCCTGAGCAAGTAGCTCTTTAAGCAGCATGTCAAGTGAGGCACGGTTGCCTTCAGATTTATTTCCTTCTGTCCATTAAATTTCTTGCACTGTAAAAACTCTTGACGCTTAGTGAGGAAGATACGTCACAACTATTAGGAACTACTTGTACCCTGACTGTCCGGTTAGTTCATGCATGATCTTTGGCCAGATGCGTACTGCTACACAGGGTGTGTAATTGCAAAACTCTGCCTGCCCTCCTGTTTGGGCTATTGCACTGACCTAGCTACTGATTATCACTGTATTTCTAGGAACTTAGTTATCTCTGTGACATGTAATCCTTTGTCGAATGTGGTTGACATTTGGGAAAGATTTCAAAAGCTAGACAGAGATAAAGTGTGTGATTGCACAGGCTTATTTCCTTAGGGAAGAGTAATACACAAATATATGTGTATTTGCAGTGATTTATCTGGTAACATATGTATCAAAGCTGTAGGTAATTTGAGATTTTGCAGTACGTATAAATGCTGTGTTCTGAGAGTAGCAAAGTGAATTGAAGTTAAAAAGCTGAAACACAAAGGAGCTTGAAAAATTCTTACCTTGGATCTGCTGCCAGAAACATAAAGTATGTTACCTCTAAAAATAAGAGCCTTGTCTTCCAGAGGATGTGTTTGGCCTTTAAAAAGGGATCAAACTCTTTTCTTTGTAAAAATAAATGCACACCTATAGTCTGGCTACTATCTCTCATTACTTTCCATAGGAATTAGGCACCAGCCTAAAAACCCCTAGCATAACTCACCATTTCCTCCAGGTAGCTGCTTTTCTGGACTTTCCTAGCCTGCATTTGCTTTACTTTTAACTGTTAGTTAATTTTAAATTCTCTACTGGGCAATTATCAGAGTCTCAGCCATCTTTCACTGCCACACCAACGTCCTAGTGGTGGTCACTATTAAAACAATGTCCAGCAGTTTCATTTTTAATTGACCAAGAGAGTCAGTGGTGTGCAGCTGTTCTGGGTTTCTACGTCTGGCAAACAGAGAAATGCACATCTTTAGTACTGTTTGCTGTACTATGTGTTTGGTTGAACTGGATCTGGTTTATATGCCTGCTGCTATAGTGCTGTCCCTCAGTAACAGTGCTGGACTCCTCTTTCAAAGTGGCCTTTTCAGCGTTTCAAAGGCCTGGTGGTAAGGGCATTCACTGCTTCACCAGATGATCTTAGCCCTCTATTGCTCCATCTGCAAAAAACACCACCTTGACTTTGTTGAAAGCAACATTTCACCTTTCTTTCCTACATCATAAAATCCATGATTACTGCTCGTAATCTGGCTATCTATCTGAAACCAGCGTATCCTCTGGTTTCAGTAAGCACAATAATCAGGGACAGCAAAAAATTCAGTTAGGTCTGGTTCAGTTAGTTGACTTGAGGTGTTTGCTTCCAAGAGTAGACTTCAGGAAGAAGGTGCTGGCTTGCACACAGAAGAAGGTCTCCCAAGGAAAGGACACAACTGTTAACCAGCAGACAGAACATTTACATCAAAAGGATATTTCAGGAAGACACGTGATATGAAGTACATGTTCTTTCTGACATGTAGGCAAATTAAGTCATATCAAAGACAGGTTATATGCTTTGAATTGTTAAAAGCTCCATAGCTCTTGGAATAACTGCCAGCCAGAATACAGGTTTGCATGTTTTCAGTAACGCACATTAGTTCTGACCCTCCTCCAACTGAAATCAATGGGAATTTGGCCAACTACATCAGGGGAAACAACATTGGGACATGTGAGTTTGATGCAGATGACTGATTATTGAAAAACATGTATTTGTATGCGTGAGAAATAGGACAAAATAAAAACCAGGAATACAATCCCCATTAGATTTAAAGAAGTGTTTGGATTCAGATTTTTTTCAATTCTGCTCCAATGGGTTTTGTTCCAGAGCAGATTTAAAACTACACAAATAGCTGCTCTTCTCCATTTCCCACTTTTCAAGATGGCAAAAGTTTCAGGAAAATCAGATTGATCTGTGAGATTACCGGCACTGTGGAAACTGAGAGCATATCACTATGATTAGGACCTTTCTCATGATTACTGAAACATCAGATTTTCCATTGATTTGACCTCAAATGTAAACTTTGATCCTGAGCCTAAAATATATCCTATTCTAATGTAGTTATCTCTAACCTGAACCACAACCGGCATACTGAAATGTATGCTCTGGGATCTGCAGCGAGCCCTCTAAGTCACACTATCAGCACAGAAAGGCTTTAACATTGACTTAACTAGGCACTGGGAAAGCCGAGGTGCCCCTTGTCTCCCTGTACACAACATCAAGGGAAACAACCTGGGTAAAAGGGACCATGAGCACAACAGGGCATAGACCCTGCTGGGTTCACATCCTCTTTGGGCAGCAGGCACCTATATGCAACTGAGAACAAGAGCTGAATCAAGACCCAGAGGGATTCCTCAAGGTACAAGGAAACTCTTCACCAGACAGATGCATAGCTATGTGCAAGAGATGCAATCACTTTTTATTTCTCCCTCTCTGCCTTCCAACAGAAGCCCTAATCACAAAACGTGCCATTTTTGCCTGAAATGGTTTTGAGGGTAATGCTGATGATTTATGCAGAATACTTTATGCAACTGTTGGCAGTGTCAACAGCAAAAGATGACCTTTTAGTCTATGTTTCTATTTGCAGTGTTCATAAAACTGGGACTATCTGCTGTTACAAAAATGAACAAATAGATCTGGAGGCATTTGATTTACTTTCCCAGTCTTGACTTTCTACTAATAGGCTGGTTCTCACTACCTGTATCCTTTAAACTGTCACAGACAACCCCCAACCCACCCTCTTATAAAAAAACAGCCTGCACTGCACTGAAACCCCTTAAAATAAATAGAAAATAACCCCCTTTTTCCCCCCAAAGCACTCACATTTGTTCCTTCAAAATTAGGACTCAGCAAATAGTTGGAATACATCTGTACTCAGAGGAATCCACATCAGATCATAAATTTGTTCATGTTAAACACAAACATATGAATGCACTCTTACATCCAGGGACTATGGAAGGGTTTAGAATTTGCACACTTTACTCTGTGTAATGCCAGGGCAATGTTTCACTCATCTATGTAAATAGAAAGCAGGCTTGTTGCATTAAAGGCATGAGTATCCTTATGCTCTGCATAAACATCACAGGATTGAATTTTGAGAACGAATCACATAATTTGCCATATCTTTTATTGTGATTGACTTCAGTGATGGGCATACACAAACATATGGTTTTCCACTCAGTGTATCAGTGTGTCTCTTGGTGTGCATTTGCTGCTAGAATAACAGGAAAAAAGATTAACCTCAGATATGCAAATAAGCTTAATTGAATAAAACAGGACAAATTACCCCGTCATTGGAGCAGTTCCTGGTTTGGCTGTACTGCACACACCACAAGAGCACCAAGCGTGGGCTTGTGTGGCTGCCCCTCATTCCTTCCCTCTTTTTCTGGGGCTCATGGCAGAGCTGTACTGGGGTGACAGGTACCCCAGTACGGTGAAGCACTGTGGTGTGGTATAAGGGACCCCAATTGCACTATGTTACCCCACCTCTGTGTAATTTAGAGACATGTGAAATTTCCTGAGCCTTACTGTCTCTCCTAAGAGGCCCAGTTTGGCTACTCAAAAAAAAAAAAAAAAAAAAAGCAGCTTTCATTAAAAAAAATAACAACCCCCCCTTAATGTTTATAACCCTTGTCATTGCAAAGAAGAGGGCAAATGTGAAAACAGTTGACACACGAGGCCCCGGAATCGAGTCTCTGCTAAGATCATTAACCACATGTTCGTACATTTTCAGCATTGGCAGTTGCAAAGGGACCTCAGGCTTTTGGCTTGTGTGGGGTGGCAGTGCTGGTGGCGTGGGAGGCGCACTCGGAAGACCTCTCCTGTGCCGCCTGGGGCTGTAGGAGGAGGTCAAGAAATCACTTGTTGAGCCTGTCCTCAGGCTCTCTACATTGAGGCTATTTATGTCATATCATTAAAAAAAAAAAAAGGAAATGGTTCAGTATGGCTATAGTGTTAAAGAAATGTGTCTAAACCCAGCCACTTACTGATGAGGGAAAGAAATCTAAAGGGAAAAAAAATCTACTTTAAGAAGTATTCTTCATGGAATGTCATTTACAACTTTCCCACCCCTGAAGCTTCATTCTTCCTCCCTTCCCTGGAAAAACTGGAAAAAAAATATGGAGTCTAAAGAAACCTAATTGTACGTGTATGCCAGATGCAAGTTTTGTTAAGCCATCTACTTCTTGTGAGTTGTCTCCCTTGGGGCTATTACTTATCATCTTTTACAAAACAGATAAAGAGGATTTCCTGCTTCAAAAATGTACAGCTTAGGGCCCAATACTAAAAAACCTTATTTATAAGAGGACTCCCATTGAAGTCAATGGAATTCCTTGTATGAGAAAGCGTTTGCAAGATCAACCACTAGGAAGAGAAAGCAGTGTAGAGTAGATGACTGTAATACTGGGAAAAGCAACAAAATGAAAAGACGAGGGATGGGAATTTATGGTCGTGTAAAATTATGGAAGATAATGAGAATATCTAGGGCCACCACCTTTAAAAAACAAATTATCTTCTTTAATTCAGCAGTGTGTCTACATATGGTGAAGAAGTAACTACTGATTTTATCAGCCTTGCTAAAATAGTGTTGGAGAAATTACTCCAGGGGAAAATAAAATCTAATCTAATAAAGCTAGGGGTTTGTGATCTGCATCACACAGCTATGAAATCTCCAATACAGGTTTTTCTTTATTTCATATGAAAATTAGTTTCTGAATCTGAAAATGGATTTCTCTGAATCAGTAAATCAAAAGGGAAGTGATGCATGTCACCCTTACTATCAGTGGGTGCCTCTCCTGGTGTTAGGGAGCTGTGCAGACAGTGCGAGGAGGAGTGGGTTGCCTTCTCTTTAAGACTCAGCCATCAGTCAGTTGTACAGGTAGGACACAAGGGCTGGGTTTGATCATGTAGCAGTCAGGTACAGCCAATTTCATTACTTTTCACCATCAGAGATATTAATCTCATCTTCATAATTCTTATTTGTTCTTCAATTTTACTTAGGAATGTATGGTCTTTGTTCAAGATTGCTTCAAGATTTCCTTAGGTGACCTGGATTTACTTGGCCAGGCTGGATAGTGGTTTAGCTCTCTGGGCTGAAGTTGTTTCATCATGAAACAAAGTGACTCAAACTGAAACCTTGAAGGACAGTTGCTCATGGAAAACCTTTCTAGACTTTTAAAATGCTGAGCTGCTTTCTCACCATCACTGCCCTTAAAGCAGTAGTAGCCTGTTGTTGTAGCTCTGTGGTGGGCTGAGCACACAGGACTGATAAGCCGTATAGGGAGAAATAGCTTGTGTGTAGATGGGAAAAAGGATGAGCTATCAGCTGTACAAGCCCTACTTTAAGTGAGCAACATAAGTGAAGCATTGGAGCAATTATTCCCAAGCTGTATTTAACTTGATATTTCTTCTTTTTCTTTTTTTTTTTTCCAAACTCCAAGACGGGATTTTGTGCTTAGAAGTGTGCCCATTTGTTCAACAATATCAGGCAATCTGACAAAATCTTCTAGCAACCTTGCTCTCTCTTGAAAGGACAATCACCACTCTAAAGCATGTCTTGAGCTAAAGATGGTCATCATAATCACTGCAAACTGTTTATTCAATGAGCCCTTTTTCTTAGCTCTTGAACAGTTTCTTTATAATCCTACTTTTGACATTTGTAATTCTCGAGTTTGTGAGGTTTGCAAACGTATTTGATCTGGGAACTGCACATACACAGTTTGTACTTGCTACTCTGAATTCGCTTATCAAAGGTTTGTGATTGATCATAACTCCATTTTGCTTGTTTGGCTGGATGATTTATGTGTTTATAAAGTATCTCTGCTTCTCTGCTTCCTATGCATTCAATTCAATTTATTTATTAAGCGAACTTCTGCTACTGGCCCAAGATACATGTTCTACAGATCTTTACAGAGAATTTTCTTTGTGAGCTTACAGAAGATGAAATGCAACTAGAATTCCCCCAAAGCTAAAGGACATTTTAACTGGGGGGGTTTTTTTCCCCCCACAGTGTTTAGACACTGGAAAATACAAACACTTGCATTCAAACAGTATTAAATATATGTATGTTGCTTTCTTCTGTCTCTGTCCTGTGTGTCATACTAATGCAGTACTATAATACTTTAAAAATAATACTAGGTGCCACGTTTACTAGTTTGTTAAAATGTTTTTGTTAAAATGCACATGAAGTGGCACATTTTAACTGCTGAAGTAAAGGACACCAAAGAGGTTTGTTCAAGACATTATTCTGAGATGCGCGTATACCTATATTAATCTCTGCACTATCAGAAATAACTTTTTTTTTTCATATTTGGCACAAGTTTCATGTAACTTTCCTGTGCAAGGCACCCAATATTTTTATCACCGTTCCTCTATCTAAACTCAAGCTTTTAAGTTATGGGGACTGTGACATTCTTGTAAAGAATATGATGAATAGGAAAATAACTCCAAAAAAGGTGTGGCAGGTTAAGAAAAACCTTTGCATGACTGAATGCATTCACCTTGTTAGTTCCAGCTCTGTTCCTAAGGAATTGAATTTACGTGTCTTACTTGCAAAATGCCAGATGAAAAAAATTCTGCATTCGACACTTACGAGCCTTTCGTGGAGTGCAGCTGAGAGTGAGTACTGTGTTACTGTCATTCTCAGATTTGTTTTGGAATGGTCTGCTCCAAAGGCATATATATAAATATATATATATATCTTTATATGTACATAAATATACATATCAGCTCGTACGCATGCTCATACTACAGAAAGAAAGTCCAGGCAATTAAATAATCACAAGAGATAGATTTGTTCCTATGCATTACTAGAAATTAGAGTAAACATTATGCCTGTGGTCTCCTTCAGTTCCACCCTGGACAGTTCTGTTCGCTAAAATACATCTGTTGTCAGCACTATCAAAAAATGAAATCTATGGTTTTAACTTAAAATGTGATGGGATATTGCCTGGAATGTTTTCTCATATAGACAGTGTTATCTGAGTCCTTCCTTGGCAAGAAGTTCAATCTGGAGACAGTTCTCAGATGGTTTCGGCAGCTTAGTTTGCAATGCCTCTGGAAGCAGAGCTCCGTTGTCCTCGTCAGGAATTCCCCCTCCCGAATCCTTCGAACATTTTCATCATTTGGGAAACTCACACTTGACCATGAAATCTCTTTCAACTAGTATAAGCAGTTCTGGAAATTACAGAATTACCTGTTTACTACAGGCATTACTGACATAGTCTGTGTCTAGAGGACCCACGTGCATCGTGTCACCCACATGGCCTTTGCTGATGGCTGCAGCGTGGGATGCTGCAGCCAGGTTAAGTCCGCAGTGAGCACAGAGATCCCCGAGCCCTAGTATTCGTTAGCTGTGTTGGGGGAAGCCGCTGCCACAAGCTGTGGCAGTCCAGTGTATGGGGATAGATTAAGCCTTTCACAATCTATAAAGCGCGCCTAAAAATAGACCACACGGAAGACCTATGTCACAAATTTCAGAGGCTTTTCTTTTTTTTTTCTATTTTTTGAGAGACCAGCACTCAGAAAGCACTGTTGAGAGGGCATTATACTGAGGAAGCAAGAGTAAATTTGTAGGTTTGCCTCTAACAGCTGGTTTGGGAGGGACCAGCCATTAGGACAGAGAAGGAGGAATGTGGGATGGGGGAGTGAAAGGGAGATTGTAATAATACTCATAATTAAAATGCTGCATTCTAGCTGCTGGGGAAAACAGTGCTGCAGATTTCTGGAAGAAATTTGATTCCAAGAAGTGCAAGAGGCCATGAGTGAAAATTCTTTCATAAGCAGGAAGTGAGAGAGGGAACTATAAGGAAGTATTCTGTTTATTTTGGCCACCATTCTAAAAAACCTGGGGTAAAAGCAAAGAGAAATGAAAGAAAGAATATTGATAAACGATGTGTGAAAAGTACCCAGAATTTCTGGACACTGCAAAGCCTAATTATGAACACGAGTAATTTATTCATGTGTTGTCCCGGAACTAATCAATATTTTGCACTTTATTAGGAATGGAAACTTGCGTTGTCTCTTTCAAACATACGGTAGTTAGCTGATTAATTGAGTGGTTTGTTCAGTAGTATGACCAGCTGCTATAAATGTTTTAGTAATTTTTTTGGCGTTAAAAGTAAACAGGCCTTTTTTTGTCTTTTTGGCTGGGCTGAATAGGAAAGCACATAGCCAATAAACCTAGATCTTGTTTCGTATCCTGAATTTTTGTTTTGAATGCATAATAACCCTAAATATGTTGCTGTGTTTCTAAGCACAAGATGCAAAAATAGGTAGTTATTTTGCTATGTTTAAAAGTTCTTTTGATGTTGTATTTTGCTTTACCAGTTACCCTCCCACTGGCTGTAGCCGCAGCTTAAGAGACATTTCTTGTAGGCCCTTGAGACCTGGTGTTTGAAGAATCTGACGTGTATTTTTGGAGTAGGCCTCTTTTCCTTCTGGATTAATGTCAAGGAAGTAACTGGAAAGCACTAGAGATGCTCACTGATTATGAGCCTAAGCCCTCCAAGGAACACCCCTGCTAACATTGTTGTACTTTCAGCTGTGCACCGTGCGAAAACTATGGGCGTTATAAAGTGCATATTGCACGTTACAGTTGAGATGAATGGAGGGACATTCAAAAGTAGGAAAGCCTGTGTGGTGGGGGGCATGGGACTGCAGTTTCTTCAGAATGCTGAATCTTCTAAGAAGTTTGAGAATGGCTTGTGGCCATGAGAAATGTGTTTGTCAAAATGCATCCCCAGCTGTGGGATGGCATAACTCAAGTGTCAGACGCCGCCTTTCGTTCGGATTTGGAAAGCTGAAGCCCGTCCACATTTGTGCTCGACTCCTTGCTGAGCCTGAAGATGTTGCTGGGCCGAAGAATGTCATTGTGTAGTTTCCATTGTCGGCTGTCACACTGCATATGTTTTGGGACTGATCTGAAGTTTTGTTTGACATCATGACTTTTATAAGAATCAAAACCCCCAAATCCCTCAGATGAAATCCATATGGCTTTGTTCACAGGCTGAAATAAAATCATGCTCACAGCCTTTACTGCAACTGAGGGATATTTGGTGGGAGTGGTTTTTTGCTTAATAAAAGTATAACGTTCAAATGCTGGAAATGTGGATATTATTAAGTACCTGCTCTGTGAGAATAACTCAAATGCTGTTTTATTCCCTGCCCCTTTCGTTAGTTCATATGTGCAAGAGTCAGATCTGAGGCTGACATGAAGAACGATCTCCGCAGCCTGGCATGGACCCAGCTTCACTTGAACTCTGTTTTAGACATTATTGGGTTTTTGTCTGCATTTTGGCTCCTTGCAGCTCAGTGCTGAACATTTGGCATAATGTGTGGTAAGGGTTATTACGATACACAGAGGTGAGGTAATTCACATCATTTCTGCAGTGTAGGCAAGTTTGCTTGGCTGCCAGAGCGGTTAAAGCAGGAAGCTTCCCGGTGTGCCGAGATGCTGATTACTAAGGGTCAGGCCTGCGCTCACCATGACATCACAAAGCACAACCGGGGGCTGATTTATTTAAGAACTGTCATGTCACTGGTTTTGTCAGGAGAAAAACAGAGGACGGAGAAGGTGAGGGGGAGCAGTAGGCTTTCACAGCGTGGGATTTATGTTGAAGAAGAAAAAATTGACGGGTCCTTTGCCAATGGCATAAGAAATGTTTTAGTTACTTGTGAGCCTGAGGTATGGAGTAGCACTCTTCCCTCCTTTCATTGAGTCATTTCCAAAATGAAGAAAATGTTAATAGCAAGTCTGGCATGAGAGGAAAGACCATGACAAAGCTCTGGCCAAATATTTAGGCCTCCTTAGCTGTTGCTCTGGGCAAATCCAACACCATTTGGCATGTGGGAAAACATGCAATATTTGCATACACTGAAGAAACATTGCAGTCCCTTCTGAGGTAGTACAGCACTGAGCGAGAAAACCTCTCCAGGATGTCTTCCAGAAAGAGCCATGGGCAAGTGATGCTTCCATTGTCCCTACTGGCCTTCTGTGCTGCCTCCTCCCATTCATTGTGCAGGATGTGGTCTGTGGTGCTGCAGTAAGCACTCCAAGACTGCTGGAGTAAGTATGCCAAACCCTGGCTGAGAGGTGCAAAACTGGAATATAGGTTGTGTTAATCTGACCAGTTCTGTAATAACTTACCATAGAAATGTATTTCTTTCTCTCTCCTCACAAAAGCTGTGTTTGGTTCCTGAAGATCAACTCACCAGACACAAAAACCCTACTTTGTCAAGGAAATTAATATGACCCATGCACTGTAAAAGCAATGGAAATTCCCATTTGAATGAGACTGTAGCGTGAGTAAGGGAATATATTTATAAATTGACAATGCAAATCTCTGTACTGATAGGGTGCATCTCAGCTTTTCCATACAGCCAGTTGTAAAAACATCTGCTTGGTATAGCTAACATCCCACTTTAAGACCATTTTCCTGACTTGATGCGCTAGATTTCAGCTTCAGCTCTTTAGCGTATCACATGGAAAATGTATCACCAGTTCTTATGCCAAAGAGTATTCAGCGTTTGGTTTGATACCCTATTGACTAAGTTATTTTTGTAGTTCTAGTACTTCCTTTATTTGGCTGTCTCAAACACTTTTCAAATGTGAAGTAGGACTTGCAACAGGCAGGTGGTAGTGTTATGAAGGGTAAATTAGACACAGGCAGCTTCACTGATTTCCCTGAAGACCTCCCAGTATGGGGCTATAAATGCAAAAAAGGGTACTCCAGATTCTCTGCTCTGGTCAGGAGACTACACAGCCCCTCATTTCCACAGTAATTTGCAAACAACCTGTGTTGAAAACCTTATTTGGGTTACAGTGCTGAGAGTCCACAGACATTAGAAGAAGAAAATAATAACAAACACCATCTGATTGCAGGGGGAACACAAAGCTCCAGATTGTTCAAGGCTGTGGGAGATCTTTGGGTCACTTCAGAGGCAGCCCTTCAGGTCCTGAGTGCTTAATTAATTAATTAACTTTCATTAGGCTTTTACAAGCTATATCAATCCCCATATGCCCTCCATCCTTTTCCATGCTTCTCTCCTCCTCAAGACTTGGACTAGCTTCCTGCATCTAGGGGTGAGTAGCTCTGAAAGCTGGGTCAGACCACTCTGGTGTTTTCACAGAAACTCGGGGAAAATGCAGAGGAAAACAATTGTTGGCAGTATCAGAAGGAGTAACTGATGTCCTCTGGAGGACTTTGATTATCTGTTAATAATCCAAAAAGCAATTTTACTGTGTATTCATTTTGGACTTAGCAGTGGCAGCTGTGCTGCCCGGTACTTTAAATAAGTAGCTCTGCTGAAATGAATGTGTCCGTGCAATCCAGTAGAAGAGGTCTTCCAAAGAACAAGTCTTAACTGGGCTAATATACACATCTGAGTTTCAGAGTGCTTTTTGGGAGGAGAGTGCTGAGGACTAGAGTGAAGAAATGACTCCCCTTAAAATGGATTTATAAACTACTCTTGAATTCACTTGCAATAGACTTTCCATCTTTAAGATTCTGCTTCAAGGTGATAAGGGCTTGCACCAAACATATCTTTTATCCATAGATTGCTCCCATACCCAGTTAAAGGCAGTGGGCATAACAACTAAATTTTTGTTCATGTTGTACAAATAGCCCAGGTACTCTAGAAATACATAGAAGGATTTTAATGATGAGAGTGCATTGGTATCTTTTGACACTGTTACCCCTGGGGATGCTGTGGAATATTTTCCTTTCCATATTGCACGCAGCAAAGACAGGTGGAGACCATTAGGGAGGTGCTAGAATCTGTTGTTCACTTTTGTTACTCATGATGATGACCTGAGCCAGGGAAGGAAACAAATGCATGGGGTGCATGTTTCCCTCTGTATGTGCTGAAAGCATGCACTTTTTAGGCATAGGAGAGGAGACAGTTCTATCCAGATCCCATTCTGTCAGACTGTAACATTGCTATTTGCACTCGGGCCTTCGCTCCTTGTTCTGTTTAAAAGTGGTTATAACTAAAAATCTAGCTTGTTATATTTGTTGCAAAAATGAACAGGNCCCCTACATTCTGAAAATTCTCTGAACTGCTCATAGCAGTTCCCACCTCTGCATCAAGGGGAAGGTCTGGCTTGAGGGAGAAGTAGGTAATTGAAGCTCTAATGTCAGTGGGAACTCCAGATGTTTTACTTTACAAACCAGAACCTACCTGTCTCTAGTGTTACCTCTTTTTGATTTGAGAAATATTTAGGCCTTGTCAGAAATGTTTAATTAAAAGGAGAAAAAAACCCAAACTGTATAATTCAAACATTCCTCCTCGTTGCAATCCTGTATTTTTATGGAGAGCGTATGGGAAGTCCTGTGTTTCTGCAAACGGCAGCAGGTGGAGGTTTTTTGCTCAGAAATGAAAGGCTGCTTTTGCAGCATACCTCGCTCAAGAAAGCACTTGCTTTTAGCCTCATTCAACGTTGAAGGATTGGGAGCCAAGCTGTGAGCCAGCAGCAGCCAGAGGGTTGTGGCTGGTTAGCAGAGCCACAGCCCGGCCGTGCCTCCCCCTGCTCCTTCCCCAGGGCTGCTGCATGGTCCTTGTGTCCTGGGGGCTGGTAGAGACTAGCAACAGAGTCAAGGTAGGTAAAATCCTGGTGGGAGTGTGGTAGAGGCTAAAATCAGTCCCCTCTCCTTTCCTTGGAGGAGTAGAGATGCTCCTCTGGTGGAGGCACTGGTCCCTGCTTGAGCAAATATTGCCATGCTGAGGGATGAGGCAAGGTTACGGCTGAACAGACTATTAAAGAATTTTGTTTCTTCAAATAGAATACACGCTTGGACTGTGTATTTGGTCCAGACGGGAAAGAACACAGGGGCCAGACAGAGAAAGGCTTGCTTAAAAATCTCGTTCCTCTGTATTTCTGTGTGTTTTTAGTTGGCAAGCACGTATTTAATGCACAGGCTATAAGGGGCCTCCCTAAGTCAGTATAAAGAAATTGTATCTTAATTAACATTAGTCATTACAAAATCACCATGAAGGACTAATTTTATTCAATTTTAGCAGTCCCTATGACAGCCTGTATATAAACCACGGTATTTTTCTTAAATTCACAGTCTTTGTTTCAGGGCTTAGTTGTGTAGTAATGCAGCCAGAGAATTGCTCCCTGGATATTAATTAGATGAGGATTTTTGTGTCAGATGTGAAAAACTTCTAAAGGATTTGTGTCAGTTACTACTGTCCTGTTTTTGACTGTAACTAATTTAAATCTTAGGCTACTAAACTTTGGACTAGTAGCATCATTAATTTGCAGTAGCACAGTATCACTTTTTTTAAAAAAAATAAAGACGAATTGCAGAAGGCCAAGAACTGGCAAACTCACTTACTAGATGGTGACTTGAGTTGGTGGTGACCCTTGGTTGTCTGAAATCAGAAGCCCAGAAATACAAGAGGACTTTTTCAACCTTGATCAATGGTGTGTGCAAACCCTGTTTATTTAAATAACAGCAGATAGTTTAATGTTCATCATTCAAAGGGAACTTTTTATAACTTCTTTCTCTAGGTTCATGCTTGCTTTCTGACCCTGCTGCTCAAATAAACTGCAGGGTTTGTTGCT
The DNA here is from genome assembly GCA_013389945.1 of Fregata magnificens. Classification (NCBI taxonomy): domain Eukaryota; kingdom Metazoa; phylum Chordata; class Aves; order Suliformes; family Fregatidae; genus Fregata; species Fregata magnificens. The sequence continues at coordinate 164,140 of WAAD01011276.1, read as the reverse complement.
CTTTACATACCAGCAGTTTAAGTTCTAAAGCCACTCTTACTGACCTGAGATCAGATAAATACTCTCCTGGGAAGTTTTAAGTTATTTGCTGACACACAGTTGGATTAGGAAGGGTACAATTTTGTGCAAAAGCAGAGAAAAGTAGAGATGTTCCTCTCCATGAAAGATCTTTGACCCTTGGTCTTTGCCCTGGAAAAAAGGTTGAGGGAGCATTTTTGCAGGGTGTGTAAAAATGGTCTAGCAGCTTTCTTCTCATGAAGAAACCTAAAAAAACCTACTTCAGCTCTACGGTCATGGAAGACCCCAGTCTAGGCCTCACTGGAATTACCAGAGAAACTGTAGTGAACTTCAGCAGGCGTCAGATCAGGTCCAGAAAGCAAAACTTTAAGATAGGGCTTAAGCTTTTAAGGAGGGAGAAGAAGAAGGAAGAGAGGAGGAGAAAAAAAAAAAAAGAGCTTGCAGATCAGCTGCAATGTCGTCCCAAGCCAACTTGGAAAATGTTGATAGTCATGAAGGATCTCTTGCTTCTAATTCTCACAGCACAATAAAATTATAGAGGCAGTGATTGTAGAGCTAAGAAAACTAGATCTTCATACATTTCAGAAAGGATCTGGGTGTGGCTGGGAACGAGGGGTGCTGCACCAAAAAAAAAAAGCTTATTTTCTTGTCAAAAAAGAGTTTGAGTGGACTGGACAGAGAGCATCTTTGCAGTTTAAATTAATGTGCTTTAATATGTTCCTTCTTTCTGCCTCCTCCCACTCTCTTACTTCAGTGTTTTCTTGGAGAGGCTTTTTACTGATCTGAATTAAAGCAATAATATTTTATACTCACAGGGATACTTGCCTGTTTTACATCTCTGGGTGAACGTTAAAAAGCTGCATTACTGCTTTTTCTTCTTTCTTGCTGTATAAATTTGAGTGCCAGATTTATCAGTTCTAGTTCTCCCAATGCTGGAAAACGAATTTGCTTCAAATTATAACTGTTTGAATGAGACCAGTGCACAAATGAAACCCATTACTGTATGTCTACAATAGGGCCAAACCTCTGATCTTAATTCTGTAAAAGAAGAGTCGACTCTAATAATTTCAGTCAAATCACTTTGGATTTACACCAGGGGAGCAGAAATCAGAATCTGGACTTTCATGTTTAGTCTGGGAAGCATTTTGAAATTCTTGTGGATGAAAGATACTAAAAATGTATGTTAGTATTATGTTATTCCTTTTCCATATCCCACTTCACATCATAGGACTGACCGTATATCCTAGGACGGTTCAACCCACACTTTTCCTAAATTTTAGCCCTTTAATTTGATGATTATAGCTTTTTCATGTCATAACTCTACAGTTAAGGTTAAGCAATCATTTTGATTTGAAACCATTCCCTTCAGTAGCATTCTGGGAAATGTGAATGAAATCTATTCCACAGTTCTTTGAACTAGAACATGGGAAGTTAATATTTTTCCCATTTTTAATTTATCCAGCCTTTTCTTGCCAGCAGTTTACTTGAAAACTTCTTAATGCACAGTCCGCAAACTTGGCGTGGACATCTGAGGAATAATTTTGTATATGTTAAACTTTTGTTAATAATAGTCCCGACCAAACTGCAAGAAGAGAAACTGCTGGCTTAATGTATATTAAATATAACAAACTACTAGTGGAATAAAAGATCTTTGGAAAGATAAAAAACAATGCTGAAGTCGCAGTACTTACTATTGTGCAACCACATGAAGTTATCTCCTCAGAAAAGCTTGGATGCTGAACATAGTAACTGTCCTCAGGCTTGCAGCTTTTTTGTCTAGATCTGGCATTCCACGAATGCATATCTGAAAACTAAAGCTTAAGAATTTAATGAAAAACTGAAGCTTAAAGATTAAATGGATGAAAAGGGGAATTTAACGTGGATGCATGAAGTTATCGTTCTGGAGCAGACACACCTGAGGCTGACCCTAATTCTCTGGGACCCTGTAGCTGTACGGGGAGCTGGAGCCTGCAGTACCCCGGGCCTCTGACCCAACTCCCACTGAAATCAGTGGGGAACAGCCTGTCGGTTTACATTAAATTTCTCTCAATTAGGCCAAGTTCAGGGAAGTTTTAAAGCACATTTTCAAGCATGGGCTTCTGGTTTTTTGACCAGAACTTGCGCTGTTCTCCTGCATGACACGTGTACGTCGAATTTTGTCCCAGCAGTTTGGTTTTCAATTTCTAAAAATAAGTTGACTATCCTAAACCTTTTTGCATGGCTCAGCTGATCTTAAAGTGAGGATCAGAATGAAATGTTGTAGCTCTTTTGAACTTTGGGTGGTTTTATATGACTTTCTGGTTCTTGAGCTCATAGTTTAGGAAAAAGAAATGGAAAACACAAAACAACATTGCAGCTATTCTGATATGTAGTTAAATTTTCTGGAATGATGTCAAACTTTGTTTATGACTGGAACTATCTGAAATCAAAATAAGACAAACCAGGAATATTAGCATTAACTATGTTTCCAGCAGTAGGGGTTTTAATATCTTCTGCTAATGCAACTGTAGCAAAAAGATCGTACCTGACTCTTCTACGGGACTTTTCCTCTTGAAGTGTTTTACAAAAAAGATTGGTGATGCCAAGCTCCTGTTAAATGAGAAATCATGGTACAGTGTGATGGAAAGGTCATCCAGCAAACTAATGGCAGGAATGGGATTAGAGCCGACTCTTCATGTGGTGGGTTAGCTGTTACACCAGTGCCTCACTGGTGCTGCTTACTGTCAGAGACAGTCGGACTACGGTCTGCTCCTACATGGTCTGTTCCCATGGCCCTACCTAAAGAGGAAGGGAGCTGTCTGACCTCCTCTTGTGGTTCGTGCCTTCTCTTGAAATGAAAGCTTACTTTCTCAATTTAAAATTCTGCTCAGAGAGAAAACTAAAACTAACAATGTCAAACATGTGACTGAGGTGAGGGGGAAAGCATCCAATGCAAAGAGCGTTTCAAGCGGCTAGCAGTTCGCTTAAGACTCCATAAATAACAGGAAAAAAACCCCCTCTGAGACCTGTAAACTGTAATGGGTATCACCAAAGGCCTTAGAACATAAGGTCCTGCACAACAGCAAGCACAGTTTAGTCTGTTTGATTAGGTACTCAAGCATAGAAGCCAAATGGCAACATGTGTAGTCGTGTTCACTGAAGATCAAGTACAGCTTTTTATCTTGGAGATGTGACAAGACCGATAGAGGAGTACGTTATCTTCACACCCCTTAAAAATTAAGCAGCAGCCAATCAACACCTCCCTTTACTATTATCCTGTTTAAAAAATGGTCATTTTTAATGCATTTGTGAAGTGTGTACACTTTGCAGATAGTCTTTTTAAAATAAAGTAGTTGTGATGGGAAATGTCCCTACTCGCTACTAGTGGTGCAGAACAGCTTTTCCACAGGTGTCACCTATAGAAAGCTCTCCCTGCTGCCACCTCTAGCCAGTCTTGACAGCACTTAAATCCACATTTAAATCCATCCTTTTACACTCTTCCCGGAGGAAACATCAGGTCTAGTTGCATCGGTGGGTATTTTGAATAGCCTTTACTGCAAAACTTTTCCAGGCCTATCAGTTTCTTCTGGGCTTTTGCCCTGAGAAAGAGCTGTATTATGTAAACAGGAAACATATAGGAACTTGTTAATTGCTGGTTTATTTTTCTTATGCAGCAACATAGACTGCTTTCCTTATTGTCACTGGAAGGATCAAATTACGGCATGGAGCTGGGATGCTGGAGAAGAATGTTAACCCAGTAAACTGCTTGAGGCTGGAAGAAGCGGGGAAGGTTAGGTCTCTGCTTTGGTGATAAAGCCCATCAGTTTTTTTTCTTTTAAAACTTGCTTATAAACCTTGGTGAAAAGGTAGTTTGGGAACCTGTCCCCAAAATCAAGGTAGTTTGGGAAAAACCGCTTTTCTACCACAAGGCGATGCTTAATGCTGAGGTTTTTAAAGCTGTTATCATTGCCTGCGATGGCCAGCATATCTGTGAGGGCTACAGAGCAGTTAAGTTTGGTTGAGGTTTTTTTTTTTTGTTGTTGTTGTGCTGGAATCCATACGTAGCTGCCACCTCAGCCTTGCTTTCAGCTGAGATAGATACTCTCTTGAGGCCTTGTGGCAATAACACTAATACACAGAATAAAAAATATCCAAATAGGGTTAGAGTTGGCTCTTACTTGAAGAAAAGATAGAGGAAAGGGTGCTCGCTGATAAAGAAAGCTGGAGGCAGCCCTGTAAACTATTTGAGGATCTCCTGTTCCCAGTTTGGAAAACTCCCCATTCAACCAGGATGAGTCCCTATATATGATCCTTTAATTGCAGACCAAGATCAGCTTTTAAACCCATTGTAACCTTTATTTTGGGACTAGGTTCTTGGTACAATTACCCTGGCTTCTTACTTTGATTATTGCAAGATTCTCTACTACAAGCACACGGCGCTCTGCATTAATTTCTTCGGTGCCGTTGTCTGAGAGGTTGTGGTTGGCTCTTAGTGGTGGATGTTGTCCCTTTCTGGCTTTGCTCTCATTAGCAAGCACTGTGAAACAGCTGGAAGAAACCCTTGATAAATATAATAATCATGTATTGATACACAGTTTACTTCCATGATACACCATATAATATACTCCCAGAGTTTGTGTTACAGTGGGTTGATGCATGACTGAACTTAATGTATGCCCCTAGATTCATATCTGGGAACATATATAATGTTATTGCCCTGCTAATAATAGTTTCCTTATCTGGCGAGAAGCAAAATGATCATTGCTGGGCTCTTTAGGAACCGTCATAACTGAACTGGAAAATAACCCCATAGTGTGAGGTGACGGAGTGTTTCTTGGAGCACACCCAGTCAGTCTCCCCAGGGGGGACACCCCTCTGAGTAGTTCTTAGAGAAAAATAGTGGTGTGACTTTTTTTCCTGGGGGGGTGGGGTAGAGAGAGAAGGAGAGGGTTTGTTGTCAGTAGTGTACTATCAGTGCTAGAAGCAGGATATCATATGCTATTGCAATATATTTAGTGGCATTTAGAAGGCCTGAGGAGATGGGACTGTTTGAAAGGAGCAGTGTGTTACAGAAAACAGTCATTGAACCAAAGTGAAAAAGGGGGAGCTAATGAGACAGAGTAGTGATACAATGAAGAATTTACTGGTAATCCTCAGCCAGGGATTTCTACTCCCTTCTGAAATTCTCTCAAATTCTCTCCCTATTGTAGTGAAACATTTCTGAAAAGAAGACCAACACTCTACATAAAACCAAAATAAATCATGAGCTATAATGAGGAACTCGTCAAACATTTTGAAAAGTAACAAGCAAGTAGCAGGGAATGTTATACTAACCTGGTACTTCTGGTTGGTTACAATTATTGATATAAAAACTTCCTTGGAGGTCTATGGCTCTCTTAGGATGGCCACCTCGTATACTGAATTGCATGTTTCCCAGGCAACAAATGCATTTCGCTTCTGTGCTTTAAGTTTATTCAGGGAGAAATGAGCCCGTCAGGATGTAGGGGACCTAAAAAGGGGAAGGAAGAGGAATAGTTGCAACAGGAGACTATCAAACAACAAGCAGGAAAGAGAATAAGCTTTATTCTCCCTCAGAGCTGGGTCCTGCGTACCTCAGTCCAAAGAGTAGCCCCAGTGAAGTTAGTGGGGAAACCTGTGCAAGGCAAGAACGAAGCTGGCTCCGGATTGGAGGTATTTATCTGAAAATGCCTTAGAAGTAGAAAATCTATCAGATTTCAGTTAAAATAACAACAATTCTTTGCAGGTCTGCCAAATGTCTGCAGGCTTTGGGTGATTTATTGTCGAGTCAATGCGTGGCGAACGCCGAGGTCTGCCTTCCCCTCTTTCCGCGCCAAACAGAGGAACCTTCACAAGACCTTGGCACTTGTCAGATTTAAATCCTTAGGGCAGTATTTCTCACCTCAAGTGCAAAATTCACCACTTCCCTGTGAAAATCAGTACGGCTGAGAACTGTGCATGCGGAGCAGAGCTCACTGCTAGCATTTTTACAAGATTCATTATGTGGGTTTTGGGTATGTGCTTGGTAGTTTCAGAAACTGGGGGGGAAACTGCTAATTCTCTTCCACCGCCTTTCCCAATAAGCTTAAAATAGCTGTGTTAGAGCACAGTCTGGGCCTGCCTAATCTCAGTGCTGTGTTTTAGAAATAATCCTCTCATGCCCACTCTCTCAGTGTCTTTGAAACGTAACGAACTGGAATTACATGTAAATGCCAGCAATATTTCAAAGGGAGGCTGAAACACAATGTCTGGTCTCTAATTAGTTTTGCAGTGTGTGGCCTGTAAACTTGATGATAAATGAAGCAATTAGCTATCAGTGGCTTCAATTAGATGGCAGTAAAAATGGTAACAAAATAAAGTCACCAGCAAGGAAATTTGCTCTGAAAAGTGCTGCTGTGGGTTGGCTTCAAGCTTAACAATGAATTGGGGCTAATTGGCTCGTTTGTTCATTGTTTCTCGGGGGCAGCACAACTGCCTAGTTAGTGAGCGCTTTCCAGGGCCCAAAGAAAACAGGAAGGGAAGATGTGAGATTGCTCCTCTCTCAAGGAGCGCCCTATTTCCCCGCACCAAGCAAATTGCTATGGGGAGAGCACACCCTTCTCTTGCTCCTCTCTTTTGGAAGAGGAGTGAGTTGGTTTGTACCATCTTCCAGATAGGCACTTAAGCCTTGGATCCCAGAGCACTTCTCAGACACTTATTGGCAAAGTGAACTTCGGCAAAGCCCTCTCAGACCCTTTTCTTGAAGCAACAATCAGAAGTCAGGAGCTGGCTTGCTGGCATCGTGCTGGGAGAAGGAAAAGGCAGAGCGAGCACTGGCACTGCCGAGCCCAGCAGTGCTTTCCAGGTATGCTCCACTGTGTAGCATGCGGCTCTGTTGGTTTTGACACTTAAGTGGGGGAAAATAACAATGGTACGGTACTTTCCTGGTGAGAGATTCACCAGTGTTTTCCTGCTTTGACCAGTATTTTATTCCAGGACGCTCCCTTCTGTATAAACAGGACAACTTACCTGCTACCGAAAGTACGTGATAGGGGAAAGCCAGACTGGCGGTAAAAACTGTTTTCTGTCTGTGATTCTGAATACATTCGTCTGTCCCCACCTGTAAAGTCATGCCTATCAGTGACGATTATCATTATTTTAATGGGAGACATTGGGGCGGCTCTCATTTTCCATAAATGGTTTTCAAAGATGATCAAGTGAAGAAGCACAAATAAGATAAAAGCAAAGGGTGAAAACACAAGGGATTTTCAAATCAGGGTTTACGTTTTCAATTAGGAGACTTTGTTATTGAAAACAAGAAGCCAATTTGTCAGAAGCAGAGGCTAATTTGTCTTCACCTCCAAATACCGGAGGGAAACAATACAGCCTGCTTACTCCAAACCCTCCGGCTGGGGAAAATGAAAAGGGCCGCTCGGTTCCAGTTCTCCCAATTCAGACTCTGTAGGGACTGCAGTACGTGTTTTAGAGGAGGATGATTATTCCTTTCCCATGGTCATGGTATCCTAGAACACATCCTAATTGAAAAACAGCAACTGGAGGGGGGCGGAAGTATTGTAGTGTCAACACTGGTTATGTGATTCAGGAGTAAACTGAGGGGAGCTGGTGTCTGGCCCGGCTGACAAATTCATTTTTGAAGGTGTTAAGCCCGTCTGCTTCCAGGAAAGCTATTGTCTTTCCCTACAGATTTTACCAGAATGATACCAGGATGATTTGAAGAGTCTCCGTGGAAATGGCAAATTCAGTTTCATAGTATAAAAATGCTGCTGTGACACATGGCAATTAACACCGAATTTTCTGCTTTTTTTGGCAGCTGTGGGCTGACATCTCTAGCGGTACTTCGTTCAAGGTGCATTCGTTGCACAGCACCCTTAATGCTTTACCTAAAGCAAAACGGAACCTTTTACCTGCCCATCTGTGGTGCTGGGTGTCCCTGCCCGTGCCTCGAGGAGCCTCGCGTATGCGCTCTGCCTGGAGCAGTCCGGGAGGGACTCCTGCCCCCATCAGCCGGGTGTGGGTCAGACCCACACCGTGCTCTGCAGAGACGGGTGTACTCTCAGGAGATAAAAGTGAATGTTCTGAAAAGGTGGGATGTGTTTATGTGCAAAGTGATTTCCACTTACATATCTTTAAACTCTCTTGAATATCTTCTCAAGCTCAGGAGGTCCCTCAGTATCACTGGCATTCCCTGGAGAAAGACCAACAACCTTATGTGCTCAGAGAAGTGTACCTATTTCAAAATGACAAGTTTCCAACAGTACCCTGCTTATTGATTTAAAGACAACTATCTTAAGAAGAAAAATTAAAATTTCAGTGCTGTTCCCTCCGTTCCCTGAGCAGTTGAGCTGTGGTGTTCAGAAAGGCTTTGTGGTATTTCAAAGAACAATCTACCATTTTGCTTCTCTTCAGGGAAGTGTGAACCGACGCAGTTAGCAATCCTGGCTGACATCTGAATTCTTAACAGGAGGAGTATGTTCTTGCAGAGCAGAGAGAAATAACTGAGGCTGCATTGCATCCCCTGCTAGTTGTGGTTATTATCAGTACACATATATTACTAGCAAACTGCTGGGCTGGACGTTTAGCCCATAAACTAAAAATACTTTAACGTTTTGCTCCTCTGTTCAGAGATTTGCAATTGGAAAAAAATAAGGTTGTTATTTAAAAACAGGCTGCTAAAATGAGACACATAAAATATTGCAGTATTTTTATTATATATAAAATGAAGTCTCTGCATTTGTTTTTTATTACTGAGTTACACACAACAAATGAATATGCTCTGAGCCAACAATTTCTACTCTGTTACACATGTGCACTGTGTTCCTCTGACTGCAGTGGGGTTTGACTGAGCCCTTCTACCCAGTTGAAAGAGGAGGCTGAATGATATTAGCTTAAGCAATGAGAGTCAACAGGAAATGGGGGACTTGGGATCTGAATAGTAAAATGCGTCTTGGAGCATGTCATTTGCACAATGGCAGTTCTTGGCATCCAGTGGCTATGTGCTAAAAATGAGAGTTTGTTCCTCAAAAATCTCCAATTTGGGGAATGTGTGGTGGGCTTGAAAGGGCGCAGAACCTCTTGCCTGAATGACACTGCTGGGGCTGGAGGGCAGATGAAGACTTTAATCGCTTCCAGTCATCTCCTTTGTATGGTTCAACAGGAATGAGTTAGAGAGCATTACTGTGAGCAATGCCAGCATATAAGACATTTTGAATCACTGGTATGTTAAAACTGGTCGAATCTTAGAGCTAACGATATAAAAAAGTATGACTATGATCATACTGTTTTATCTGCAGCAGTGACACGATACCTTGTCTACCCACTCCACAGCTCCCTGTAGAGTAGTGGCTGAATGCCAGCTAAAATTGCCTAGAAAAACTTAAACTTTTTTTTTTAGATTTGTTGCAGAAAGACAATCACAACAAAATAAAGAGCAATGCCTCCTCATCTTGAAGTAGCTTCTAGGAAGCATGCAAGGTCTGGACCTCCTTTCGCTTACTTCAATATTAGAGTGTTATATCTTTGGAAAGATTCCTGATGTACATCAGTGGAAGCCAGTAAAGAATAAGGTCTGATAATTTCATGCAGAGCTGAATAACAGAGTAGATTAACAATCACAAATCTTGCAATATTGGAGGAGAAGAAAGCTTTTCATCGCAAAACTGTATCTGGATGCAAGCAACAAAATAGGAGTTTGTCACATCAGAGAGCCTTCAAAAACTTATAAAGCAAACAAAGTCATGATCAAAGGGAAATCTGGGAAGCTGTTTTTTTTTTTTAAAAGGGTTTGAGCATTGCCAGGAAGGTGTGGTTTTTTTGGTTTTTGGTTTGTTGTGGTTTTTTGGGGTTTGTTTTTTTTTTTTTGTTCCTTAGTCCATTGACTATGGTAACACCCTAAAGGTAGGAAGCAAGTCCATGACCCTTTCCATGTTGGCCCACAGTGCGGGATTAGACCTGTGTAATACATAAGCCATAAATTGTCAAGCAACAGCCTGGCTCATCCTGTATGCTAATATTAGAGTGGACTGATACCATTCCGCATGATCTCCACCTATAGCTGTGCCTTGAAGACCTGCATTAGTTTTAAATTGGTTCTGAACCGTTCAGCCCCAGTTCATGCTGGGCTTAATTCTCATGTACCTTTAGTAATTACTATCTTTTCTCTTTAGCGATTGCTGTTACTACTCAGTGAGAGCAATGGGAACAAAGACTGGAAATCACTTTACATGCCCACGTGCCCTTCTCCCTGTTAATGCAACATGGGATGTTGAAGATTAGTCCCTAGTTCCTTTCCATTATGGTATCTTTCAGAGTGAGCTGTAAACCTGTTATCACTCCAGAGGGATTAGTTATCATTGTGTCTGACTATGAGATTAAAGTATGATTAAGAAGGTATAAAATAGTAGGGGGTGTAAAGTCCATAACATGAAGAGAAACCTCAGGCCAGGATTAGACCATTACCCACCACAGGCTGTTCCTCCATGGATTCATCTGCCAAATGGCTTAGCCAAATACTCATTACTTGACTCCATTTACTCTCTGGACAGGTGAAAATTGCACTTAGATATAGCCAATGAACATGGCAGCCAATGAATTAGGGTAAGGAAGGTCAAAACCCTTTCCTGACAGAATACAGGTGGAGAAATCTTTGGATGGGATGCTGTGGAGGGAGTCATGAATATTAATATTTTCCAGGGCTAGAACAAATATCATGAAGCATGTTTGTCTAAGTCTTAATAGTCATTCATGAATATAGGGTTGTTTAAGACAGATTACTTTCCTAGGAACAAAGGGTTGCTCAAAAACTAGCTCCCTAGACAGCAAAATGTGAAATGCCTGTTAATTTTTCAACTTACAATGGCAGGGCAAGAGAAACCTATATATAAATCTAAATATTCCTTAGTCACACATAGTATTCTTTTCCTGTCTGTTCACCTGCTTCTACAAGTGTTGAAGCAGAAATATCTGTATTTGGAGTTTATGAATAAGTTGTTTATTTGTATTTATCGGTAACCTACAAACTACGTAAGATGAATGGAAAAGACTTTCCATTCTTTCAGGGTGGCTCTCCTTAAATTTGGGATACAGGAACATCCCCAATCCCTCGATGCAGTGTTCCAAGGGGAAGCCAAAGGGTACCAGGGCATTCTTCAAAATAGCTACTCATACTGGTAAGATAGATTTTTCAGGTGGACCAAATATCTTCTGGTGACCATCATGGGCTAGTAAGTTCTCCATCTGCATCAGGATAGTGAGGAAGAGCATAAAGCCTGATGGCTGCAAGAGAATTTGTTTGTTTATCTGTGTGTTTATTGAGCCTGTTCTGTTTTAAGCAACTTGGACAAGTTTCGATAATTTCTCTGGCAGTACTCGTGACACTAGTGCAACCAGTTTCTCAGAACTCAGACTTCTTGCTGCTATCCTGAACATTTCCTCTGTGTGATTTGATCTTACCACTTCTTTCCAAGTGAATTAGGAAATTAATATATGACAAACAGTAGTTGAGCATTTATTGCTTTTTCTTACGTAAAAGAGTCACCTCACTGAGCAAAGGTGGTATCACACTGATAATGTTATATATAAGTTTGAAGTCTGATGTTTTAGCAGGTGTGAAGTTCTGCCTGTTCATGGAGTGAAAGTGAGGTTTTTTTAAGCTGCTTGGTAAAGGGCAGATTATTGACTTTGTCAAGAAGAGGCTTGGATCCACTGAACCTGGTTCTCCTTGCTGTCATTAGTTACCTACAAGAAAAGCTGTATTTTGGGGGCTTGTCTGAGCCCCCCCAGCCTCAAAGAACAAGGTCTGACACTGCCTAAAAGACGTCAGCCTCTGTGAGCAAGAGACAGCTAACAGCTCGAGGTTTGTTGGGCCACCTCTGCAGCTCTGTCCCTGAGCACTCTTTGTCACCGGTGGTGCTGGGCAGAGCCTGAGGGGAAGCATCAGAGACAGCTGCTGAATTGTTTGGTTAAGGAAAGCTGATGTGCAGTTAGAACTGGCACTGAGATGCAAAGGAGTAACACATACCACATGCAGAGAGCTGGAGGCATCTCAGGAACCAAGAGGCAGGTGGTAGGACAGCCACTGCCGGCATCTCTTTTAAGGGGCTACCCAGATGCTGCATGCATGAAAGGCATATACTGTTAAGCAACTATTCATGACAGTCATGCTATAACAAAAATTTCTTCCTTTTTTCTACTACTCTACTTTTGTTATATTTACTTCTGCGTGCTGATAAGAACCAAATTTCAGTCCTTTGAGCTTTGTCTTTAATGAGTGAAAACAATGCCTAGGTGAGCAACAACTGAACACCTTGAAGAGCCATTCACTGTGCACCATCCTATAAGAAAAAAAGAACTAATAAAACCTCTTAGTTACCAATGAGAATAGTAAGGGAGACTGGAAGCCCCTCCCGCATCTCTACCAGTAGGACACGGGAAATAAATGCCAGGCATGAGTATTAGCCTGAAAGTTAGTAAAAAGAGAGTAACAGGCGTAGGCTACCCAAAGCATCTCTCATGTATGGCAGATGCTTTGTGTAATCAAGATAGAGGACTGGTGTGCACAGTGGAATGACAGATGGTTATCTCATTTAAGCTGCAGTGAATAAAGCTCTGAGAAGGGCTGCCAGTCTCGCTTTTACATACACATTTCCTGCAGCCAGATGAAAGTAATTTTCTAAGAGCTGGCAATTGCTAACAGGGTGTGCACTGATGGGCTCTATCCAGAGGTGAAGGTCTTTTCCACAGAGGCTGAATGTGTTTTTGGCAGCTTATGCTGCTCAGAGAAATCAGTGGGGTTTTGTAACTGTTTGTTATCTGAAGGCTCTGTGTTATGCTGTGCAGCGGTCTTTAGAGCAAGGTGGATTAGAAGTAGATTAGAATTGCAGTAAATAAGGCTTTGCATCAGGGTCTTGCTGTTTGAACTTTTTGCAGTTCACAGTGCAGGTCTCCTTATCGCTGAGCTTCTCCCAACCAGGAATCTGAGGAAAAGAGGGGTTTGTAGTTGCTGGGCTGCTTTTTTTTTTTATTAGTTCTGATTACTTGTATTGCAACGTGGATCAGTGTCCAGAAATTTGATCCCAGATGATTTCCTGGTGTGCTAACATAGTAAAGGCAGATAGTGAGGTAGCCCATACCCTAAGGAAGCTTGCAATACAAGAAGATAAATAAAAAACCTGGAAGGGCATAGAGAGGCATGCAGAGATGATACGATTTTCTTCTGGCTTTGCAACAGAAGGGAAAGAAGAACTTGGATTTCTCTTGCTGACATGCCAATATGCTGTCCATTAGTCCACATAAAAAGTAAATGATGCTGATGTTCTTTTTTCACATAATTACATGCTATTTCCAGTCCAATACCCCCTGACATCTATAGCAAAATTCCTAAAGATTTGGCAGGGTTGTGATCAAGGCCTGTGAGTCAAACTTTAGCTCTTGTACATAGATGGTGCAGGACCAGGCTGGTGGGATGAAAGAGCTGGCTGATGAACAAGCTCTGCTGGCAGGGACTCTGGACAATGCAGGCGGTGTGGGGCCGCTAGGTGAAATAAGTGAAAAGCTGCACATGTAGGGGACAACTGGGTCTTGGGCTAAAACCACTGAGAGAGGAAGAGATGGTCTGAATCGTAACTACCACCCTGTGAAGGATGCGATTAGCAGACTGTGAAGATAACCAGGTTTGAGGTTATTGTGCTCGTCCAAAAGACACTCTGAAAAACTATTAGATGGATGTATGGAAGAAGGAGTATATATTTTTGAGATATCATTGAATGTTATACCAGAGAATATGGATTTTAGTGCCAATGCCGGGAGAAGGCCCTGCTTGTCACACGAACAAAAACCGCACTGAAAGGTGACCAAATGAAGGGTGCGCTGGTTACTGCCAGCTCATGATTTTATTAGGGTATCCATATTTTCTCCTGTTTTTTAAAGTCTTAGTTCCTGGACATATGTAATTACATAAGAATCTTTCTTAGGGTTGTTTTTCTTTCTTCTTATTATTATTTTTAAGTACATCTAGTCCTTAAGGACCAAAGCTTAAGTATGTTATGTGAACACAAATTGCTCAGAAACCAGAAGGCATTAGAAGGGGTTGTTGCTTTGCTTTGGTTTGTTTTTTTAGAGACATTGTGGATTTTTTTTTTTTTTCCTAAGGCCAATGTCCTGAATTTTTTAAGACTGATTCAACGTTTTTTGAATCCTTTGGCTTTTCTCTGGGCTGGTTCTGAGAAGCCTCTGAAAGAGGAGTCACACAAACCCACAGAATGGGCCTGTCGTGTGCTCTCTCTGATCCAATCTTGCTGCATTTCATAGGAATCCTCATTCCTGCCTGGAGAGGGTGAAGCACAGTTTGGAAGCTGCAAATGAGCTTTCCTCAGGCACCAAAGGTTAGAGGCTTAGAAACGCTTCCCTTCCCTCCTGAAAGGCAAGATGACAGCAACAGAAATGAGAGAGGAAGAGATAGTTAGGAAAAGGGAAAGAAAAAGTGGTTGTGATACATTCTGAATACCACTATGCTATGCCTTGGCTGCTGTCCTCTAATTATTAAAACATGCTGTTGGCTAATACATGTGTTTTATTTCCAAGGGGTTTGCACAGAATTATTCACATTTATGCATTTCATATCTCGTAAGCCTGGATATGAATGATAATGGCAGACACCTGATTGTCCTGAGCAGCCTAATGTTGGTCAAATGAATTCTCCAATTCAAACCAAGAGTTAGCAGTAGTTTCTGGATATGGGACTTTTTGATGTGGAAGCAACATTATTCAGGTTAGATGTTTTAAAATATTGATGGTGTTGTCTTTAGCTCTTTTGCTTGTGAATAGGTATAGTTGGCATGGCAGTTATAATACCAGGCATTACTAGGCCTAGGACCCTCACCTCTGCTAGCACAGGCAACTAGAGAGTATTAGTCCCTCACTCTGTGCAAGGCATAGGGCAATTCTGACTATGGAAAAACTGATGACCTCAAATGGATCTGAACACCTGCTTACCTTTCAGCACTTACGCTGCGGCTATGGGTTGGATTAAAAGTACAGCTTCAGGAACCTTTCTGCCTGTGAACTTCCCACTTGTTAGGTGTGAGGTACGTTATTTTCCTCAATGGCTGGCTCTGATCCATCCTTCCTTGCTGTCTTGATATTCCCTCTGGGACTCACCTAACAACAATGCCACTGTTTGTTCAGATTAAAAAAAATTTAAACAACAAACCTCACTAGATTCCCTATGGATATTCCTCCCCACAAAGAAGCCCAAACACAAGGCTTCTGCCTCAAGGACACAATTAAGCCTCCAATTAACAAGTACACAAAGTCACAGCAGAGCAGAGCTATCTTTGTTTACTGGGAGCAAAGCTAAGTGGCTCCTGCTAAGCATCCCCTTGACTGAAACCATTAGCACCTCTTGGGGTCGCTTTGCGTTTCCCCACCGGTGCGGTGTGGGACAGCCAGTCCCTCCTGTCACAGGCAAGCAGAGTACTGCTTCATCTCCTTGCAGAATAATTTAACCCGGCTCAAAATCTGTCCCCCAGCAGTGCCTGGCTGCCTGTCCCCGGGACAGGGCTTGAGCTGCTGGGGCACCTTGCTAGCTGCAGTGCGTGCTCCTGGGGAAATGCCAGTAAGTTGCTCCCTCACTCTCACTGCATCATAGAATCATTTAGGTTGGAAAAGACCCTTAAGATCATCGAGCCCAGCTGTTAACCTGACACCGCCAAGTCCACCACTAAACCGTGTCTCTAAGTGCCATGTCTACACGTCTTTTAAATACCTCCAGGGATGGTGACGCCTCTCGCTTCTCCCTCTGCATACTTGAGGGCTGCCATCCCTTCCACCTCTACTGGCCTGCACAGATGGTGAGCATTTCAGAGCATCACAGCCAGTGCAAGAATTTGTATATTTTAGAGCCCAGTACCGAGAAGGGGAGGAAGATAAAGTCTTAGACGTGGCACCTGGTGCTATGGTAATATACATATGCGTGCAGAAATAGGGAGTAGGAAATAGCAATCTCCCTATCTTGGATGAATAATTACAGTGAAATTGAGCTGCACAGGCCCAGTCATGTATAAAAGAGAACCTGACCGATGCAGAAAAGATTGTCAAATCAAATTTCCCTTATGGGTGCTCAAGCACAGGGTCATAAGGAGCTGAAGATGGCATTGTCCAAGTGGTTCCCTAGGCATCTGGGGGGACATGAGCAGTGCAGGGTGCCTGGCTCTGTCTGGGGGCAGCTCTGGGAACCCAGAGGGATGACGCTCCATGATATGCCCTTCAGGAGCCTTTGCCCCAAATCTGCTCACTTTCCTCTGAATGCCAGGTTTAGGATGTGCCCAAGAGATGCTACCTTATATTTCTACCATGAGGTTTTATGGAAAAAGTCTTTCCATAGATTCAAGCTTAACCAGACGTTGCTGTATCGAGACATGGCTGCTGTTTCCTGCCGGATGATTTGCTCTGTGACAGCTACAGAAGAGGCTAATGAAAAATGAGAAGAATGTGCTGGCCATCTTAGCAGCCATATTTCACAGTGTGGTTTTGAAACCGTTTGTTTTCTTAACTTCCTGAGGTCAACGGTTACAGGAGATGGATGTCACCACATGTGCTCGTTTGGAAAAATAGCGATGGTCAGGCTTTAGGTTAGTGAACAGTGTTATGGAAAGGCAAAGAAATTAAAAAAAAAAAAAAAAAAAAAAAAAAAAAAAAAAAAAAAAAAAAAAAAAAAAAAAAAAAAAAAAAAACACAAAAAAAACCCCAAACCAAACCAAAAAAAACCAAAACCAAAACAAAACAAAAAAAACCAAAAAAACCCACCCTGAAACCAAACAAACCCCCCCCAACTTATTTGTTTGGGACATGGTCAGGATTTCAAAAATCTCAGTTCAGGATGTTGATTAAGCAAATTCAGCAGGCCTTTCAATTAATTTATGATTTGTTCCAGGACTGAATAAAAAAATGCGTGAATATTCAGAACTACTTTAGGCTTTTTTTAATTAATATTAAGGCCTTCTTGAATTCAGGTATGACTACAGATAGAGTCCCATCTCTTCCAGGAGGCTTTTGATCTCAACTTAATATGAAACCTTGCTATTATTCCTCAGGTACTGGGAATGCACTCACTTAGAACACCAGTCGAGCATTTGAAGGTATGAATTATTAGGGAGGTTAGTCATGATGTTGTCTACTGAAGAGTCTGAAAGCTAGGAGGTTTTAAATGAAACACTTCCATTTAAAATGTTAGATTAGTTGAGGTTCAACAAGGCCAAGTGCCGGGTCCTGCACTTGGGTCACAACAACCCCATGCAATGCTACAGGCTTGAGGAAGAGTGGCTGGAAAGCTGCCCGGCGGAAAAGGACCTGGGGGTGCTGGTTGACAGCCCGCTGAACATGAGCTGGCAGTGTGCCCAGGTGGCCAAGAAGGCCAACGGCATCCTGGCTTGTATCAGGAATAGTGTGACCAGCAGGAGTAGGGAAGTGATCGTGCCCCTGTACTCGGCGCTGGTGAGGCCGCACCTCGAGTACTGTGTTCAGTTTTGGGCCCCTCAGTACAAGAAGGACACTGAGGTGCTGGAGCGTGTCCAGAGAAGGGCAACGAAGCTGGTGAGGGGTCTAGAAAACAAGTCTTATGAGGAGCGGCTGAGAGAACTGGGATTGTTTAGTCTGGAGAAGAGGAGGCTGAGGGGAGACCTTATCGCTCTCTACAACTACCTGAAAGGAGGTTGTAGTGAAGCGGGTGCTGGACTCTTCTCCCAAGAAACTAGCCATAGGACGAGAGGGAATGGCCTCAAGTTGCGTCAGGGGAGGTTTAGATTGGACATCAGGAAGAATTTCTTTACCGAAAGAGTGGTTAGGCATTGGAACAGGCTGCCCAGAGAGGTGGTGGAGTCGTCAGCCCTGGAGGCGTTCAAAAAAGGTGTAGACGTGGCACTCCAGGGCCTGGTTTAGGAGGCATGGTGGTGTTAGTTGATGGTTGGACTTGATGATCTTAGAGGTCTTTTCCAACCTTAATGATTCTATGATTAATTCAAGCAACGAAAGTGCAATAGTAACATCTTTAGCATTTATACAATATATAATATCCTCACTCTCAGCTCCCAAATATGGATACGCATCATCCTCATTTTACAAATGACGAAGCCTGATGTAATTTATCTATGCTTCAGTGCAGGGCTAGAGACCTGGAGCCAGCTATTCGGGGTCCAAGAGGGAGTGCTGGGCTGTGCGATCCCCAGCCGGTGCCAAGCCTGGGGAGCAGTGGGTTGCCTGGCGGTGGTCGGGGTGGTGCCTGTGGCGGGCTCTGAGCCCCCGGGACTCCAGCACCTTTAAAAGCCAAATTGGCTTTAACTTTGCAGCTGCTGGATGGAAGTACCACCCCGCTGGATGTGCTCCCTCCCTGTGGTGCAAGACACCTGGGCACAACCAGACTGTCACGGTCCCTGCTGAGTTTGCAACAGCAGTGCCTTACCTGTATTTGATTCAGTGCCAGTGCAATATTCCTCTTGTGTGGGCACGCTGTCCTGTTATTAGCCGTGGGTTTTGTCACACGATACCCACTGGCTCTCCTGGAAGCGCTGCAGGCTGGTCCCCCTAGGTAGGGAGCTGAGAATATGCTGCTTCTGGCAATAATAAAGAGCAAGGCGATGCTCCCTCCACTACTTCAGTTTCCTGGCTGCGTCATGCAGTGCATTTGTGTGATACTCAGCACTGGCTAGCGATGAAAAAGAAATGAACTGGAAGGAAAGGGTATGACAAAAACGAATGGTATGGTATAACAGAAACTAGTCACAATGCATGAGACGCCAATACAGAGCAGTTATGCTTAAAAATGCTGAACAGATGGCATAGGACAATGCAAAGATTGTTTAGCATTACCCTGAGGTATAGTGAAATATTGTCAGAGGTGTGGGAATGTAGTGAGATTTTCCAAAGAGGTCTTCTGGGACTGCTCACACACCCCAGCGTGTTGGCAAGCGTTGGGAGACAAATTGAAACTAATAGCTGAGCAGGTGAGACCAACAGGATCTGCACTCATGTTGTTAAAATGAGGCTTTAATAATACAGAGTGGGACAGTGCCGTATATTCGATAGCTATTTTTGTTGCCATTACAAGTAATTTATTTTATGTAGACATCGGAAAAGATAAATTACTAGTAGCAGAGGCGATTAATATGTTAGGCAGAAACACTGCAGCTCTTCTTTCAAATGCCAGTGTCCATACATAGGAAAATTTACAGGGAGCTGTGAAGCTAAGGCAGCCACTTTAGACTGCTAGAAATGAAGGCACTTACTAGATTTAAACCAAACTTGAACAAAATACATTTAAATGAAGGGAAAAAACCTAACCAGTCTACTAATTTTTTTTTTTTTAAATTTAACTATTACAATTGATTAGTTATACAAGTGTTTAAAAAAAAAAAAAAGAATTACACTGGGTTTTTTAATGTTAATTCCTATATTGCATTAAAATAAATAAAGAAAAAGTACTACTTCCTTCTTGACTTCTGTCTGAAAGTATAAGAAAAGTTGTCAAACATTTGCATGTGGTTTCTGTGGAAACAGCCCAAGAGTGTTTTTAGTTAAAAGAAAAAATGCTCTAACTTTTTGCAAATTATATTGGCTTGGGATGTGATGTTGCTGGAGCAGTGTTTTCTGTGTTGTTTGTAAAAAGAAAAAATTTCAGAGGTCGTATGTCAAACTTGAGTTTTTCCTGTTTTCCACAAAATCAGCAGGTGGTGCTTGCAAGCAAACTGTATCTTCTAATTTGGCAAAAATTCCCAAGAAGAAAATATATGGGAGATCTGCAGTTTGTTCCAGTGTGAAACTTGGCAAGAAAAACTTTTGCCTGCTAAAATCAGGGCTTACTTATTACATTAAGCACTTTTTCAATATGCAATAAGGACATGAAACGTCTCCTGGATGCTCCCTAGAGATGGACAAAATTTTCCCTTGAATTCTTTCTTACGAGAAATGTATGCACGTAATTTTTTAAAAGGTTTCCATGAAATAAAAAAGCAAAAGATGAAAATGTTGTGGGCTTGTTTGGGGTTTTTTTTGTTGTTGCTCCAAATAAAAACCCAAATAAATCACTTTTTGACAAAACCCCAGAAAATCAAAGACTGTTGTTTACTTATTTAATTTCTGCTGAAAGTTTTCAGGAGCTGTTTTCTCTCTGCCTGTCAGCTCTCCTAACTTCCTCCTCTCTTCAGGAAGCATCTCAACTATCTTTTTTCAGGATTGCTTCACAAGCCTCTGTTATTGTTTACAAATATTAAAAATTTCAATTGGAATATATGATTCCTATGAATTCCTGCCTGTATTGTGTTTTTAAAGTCTATGTTTATAAAATTAGGCCCTTTGGCTGTTAAGAGTTTGATCCTGTAGTTCTGGCCAAGAAAAAACCCTTCCCCATCAATGTCAGATGTTAAGACACTGGGACCAAGCCAAATTGCTGTTGCCCTGAAATTCCTTGGGTGTATGATCCTCCACGAGAGCCTGGCTTGGAGGTGGACTCTGGCAAAAGGCTATGCCCTGGAGGGGGATTTCACGCCTGCAGCAGTCCAGCGAGGGCTGGCAGGAGCTGACTCGAGGCATCGTAACCCTGTCACACGCCCTCCTGGGATCCTCTTTGAGCTCTCAGCTGCCCTCCAGAGCTTGGAGAGGTTCCTTTAACCCAGCCTCCACTATTTGTGGGCCATAAAATATTTCTTCTTGTTATTGCCAAGGAGAACCATTGCCTGCTTTGCTCTCTAGCCTTTGACACCTGCGTTTCCCAGCAGCTCTCCTCGTGCACACACGAGTCCAAACAGCCCTTAGGATTACCGCAACCCCCTTCTTATCTTGCGGCACCCTCCAAGAGCTCCCTCGACAGCCCCACCAAGAGCCACCTCCCTCTGACGTCTGATTTATTGCTTCTCCTCCTCCGGATGTTACAGTAGGTCAACGCCACACTGAGGCAGTGACAGTCTCCCTGTTGGAGGTGGCCCCGTTTAACACGGCTTTCCTCGGGGAGGTGGGTGGCCCAGCTACACCAGTGCCAGGGCTGATGTCTGACAGACAGATGAGGAAGTCAGTGGGACATCACTTTGCATCTTTTTTTGCGTTTGTGTTTTTTTTTTTTTTTCCTTCTCCCCCGGAGTTGTCAGGCTTTCTGCTTGCGGTGTTTTTAAACCAGGCTTCTGACAGCTTTTCGAGGGGGAAAAACTGCCAATGTACAATCTTTTTTGGAGGGTAAAATAGTCCAGTGAAGTGGATGATGAAAATAAACAGCCAAACAACATCAAAATGAAACATGAACGTTTAAGCAGAGCTTTGTCACTAAAGTCTTTTTTTTAATAGTTTAAGAAAAAATTCACAGGAAGCAAAAGAATACTTTTTTTTTTTTTTAATGCAAGCAACAATAAAATAAACAAAGCACTGTGCATCCAGCAGAAAATGCAGCTGAGAAGACCTCTACAGTAAAGCTTCATCTTTAATGCTTGATTTCTCCGTGACTTCAGGCAGTGACACTTTGGGTCCATAACACCGAATCAAGCTTTAAATTAGAGAGAATTAAATGACTCGCTATCTGATTCTTCCCTGTCTTACACCAGGGTATGCAAGTGGCATGGCTGATGTTAGCAGGGCTAAAATCCAACATCCAAGAATAACTTCTTCCTTGTGATGCACTTCTGCATTTGCTGAATAGCACAGCTGTCAATATTTTAAAAAATTAAATCAGCAAATTAAGATGGCAATTGTTTCTCATAAAATAAACTATACTGTGTGTCCCAGACAACACATATGTGGGAATTAATCTCAACCAGGCAGAGGCTTATTTAATTGATTAACTTTTAGATATGGTAAGTAACCACATTGGAGTCAACGCAATAAATAAAGCCAAACATATGCTTCATCTTTGCAGGGCTGGAGTCTTAAAGCTGAAAAGGTATAAAAGAGCTGCTTAGCTGAAAGCCACCAAATTTGTAACCTTTCTCTCTTTTACTACG
Source organism: Fregata magnificens (assembly GCA_013389945.1). NCBI lineage: Eukaryota > Metazoa > Chordata > Aves > Suliformes > Fregatidae > Fregata > Fregata magnificens. The sequence continues at coordinate 142,154 of WAAD01011276.1, read as the reverse complement.
TACAAAAGAAAATAGCTTGCATCATCAACAGCTTCATTTATTGTGAATTTAAATGCAGTTCCCAGAAAATAGCTCCCACTGGGAATTAATTAGAAGACTCTGCCGCTTTTTCCACTCTATTCCTCGTGAAGTTTGAGGGAGTTAAGGGTAGGGAACACATTTTATCTTGAACTGGTGCAGGATTCAGCCTTGTACTGCGTTGTAAAAATCATCCCCTGACATTTTAGCCTCAGATCCTTGTAAAAACTCGTTTCAGCACAAAACTTCTATCCGAAACATTCAGTATAGGTAGATCTAAAACTAAAAAAGTTATTTTATGTTCAAAAATTCTCCCATCCCACTCCCAGAAGTGGCTTGGATGTGGCTGGTGCCTGTGAGACGTCAGGGACTGCTGACAGCAGAGGAGAGGTGTGAAGGCCAGTGCCTGCGTGAAACGCTCTTCAGCCAGACGGTGTGCAAGGCTGGCAATGTGTAAGTACCTGGCTTGTAATCCGACTTTGAAACTCTGCCACGGAATATTAAGATCTAGACATGGTGTTTCAAGGTCTTCAACTTTTTCATGGTTTTTATTTGTGTGCTGGAAATAGGTGGCTTCTCAGAGCAATGGCTGTGAAGTGTAATAAGAGATACCTACTCTTTCCCCTCACCCCCAGACTGGTTTAGATCAGGGTTTCAGAGCCATGCTGATAGAGGTAATTTCAGCTCAGTTTTAGGCTATGTCCAGAGAAAAAAAAGTAAGTGAAAGCCCTAATTTTTCTATTTGTGGATTTACAGTGTGCTGCTTATTTTGGATCATCTCTGTTGGCAGCTTGACGTTACTCTCTCATTACATACCATGCTGCAGTCATGATGACATCTTGTAGTGGAGTGCAAATAACATTTATTTTTTGGGCAAAATATAGACTTAGTGGTTTCTAAACATTGTGCTGCTTCTTTTTTTAAGGATTTTTTTAGATGATATTGAACCCATGTTAGGAGTAACATTTTCCTGGTGTATACAGTCCTGGTGGCAGGGTGGTGAGGCTGCCGTGCCTCAGGTGTGCTCAGGTACGTTAAGTTTTTTGCTGAGCCCACTGCACCTTCCCAGTTCTCCCGTCAGCGATGTCTGGGCGGGGGGTCTTGGGAGCGCTGGATCTGGCTACCTCTACGCTACACACTCAAGTAAGCCATGATCTGATCCCTCAGCAGGGCAGACGTATGGGATGCTCGCTGGCCTATGATAAGCACTGAAGTACGCTGGAGGATTTTTGGGAGGGATGTGTTAGCTGGCCAGCTACCATGCTGAGAGTTTGCCTGGCTGGATGGTAGCCCAGGCTGTGCAACCCCCCCGCCCTGCCCCTGAGCAGCCAGTGGGGGCTGCCACGTGCAGGTATCTGGGGGACGGGCCATAGGCACAAATTGCTAAAACTGAGATGACGGAAGCCTGAGCGTGCCTGGAAATTGGTACCCTACTCCAGCAAACGGAGACATTTTCAGGTGACAAAAGCTCTTGCCAAATGCTGCCGTATCATTCTCTCACTTTAAAATACTAGGGGAGGAAAAATTTATGCTTATTCCAATACGTAAAGGAAAATTCAACTAATCTGGACTTCTGTATTGCAAAATTTTTCACACAGTCAGATTATTTATTTACTCGTACAGAACATGTGTCACAAATCTGTTAAGTAAGAGCCATCCGGGGTGTGTTTTCTTGTTTGAATGCTGAGTTTGGGCTCTGCTTTGAACAGTATAGTCTGAAAAACTCAGAAATGACCAGATGCATCAAATAATTATATCAATATTATTCCAGCTTCTTTATTATTTATGCATAAAATATATATGTATGTATATATATTTTATACATATATATATGTTTAGACAGGTTATATATAATTGATTTAGACCATATTCCAAACTGGTGCAATATTGGTCTTGTTTCAATGAATGCTATGCAATATATAGTAAGGATCTGACTTTTTTAATATTAAACTACCAAAATATATGCTTGACTTCACACATTCAGCAGACCCACTGCTGCACACAGAACATGAAATAAAATATGTGCAGCACCAGGCCTTAATTTGTTAAGTCAAAAGCTCCTATGACTTAGTCCAGTGCGTTCCTTCGTGGAGCTTCCCCATTTTTCATTAAAGATGATGTTCTGTGCTCTAAATGCAGCCGCTCCAAAAACAAAGAAAAAAAAGAAAGGAAAAAAAAGAAGAAGGAAACCAGAGTAAAAATGAAACAAAATATTCCTCAAAATTAAAACCAGGATGATATTCTTACGCAGGCTGTGAATATTTTGGACTGATATGTGTGTGTGTGTGTATGTATAAATATATATATATATAAAGCACACAGACAACTAAACGCTAGTCCAAAACAAGCATAGTGATACGTCTGCCAGAAAGGAGTTTTGTTAATGTGTGAATTTGTGAACTGTTATACGATTAGACATTTTTAGATACTTTTTATAAATACGTAGATGGTTCACTGGGGGTACTGAAGGGCATAGGAAAACACCTATCCCTATGATCTCTGCATTTACTCTGACTCAGTGATTAAGATTTTCACACGATCAAATTTGGAAAATGGTTGGAAAACATAAAAAGCCTAACAAAAGCTGGTAGGAACATTTTCAAGTGTAGAGACACACCCTGGGATGCGATTCTATGCCTGCAGTGCTTTAGTGCTATAGTAATACACACAGATTTGTTCTCTGAAAGGCTGCAGCATAACCTGCCATGCATTTATACCTGCAAAAGCAGGTTTTTTCCCAACCTTTTCCATGTTTACAATGGAATTCTTCTAAGAATAAGATCTGTGCATGGTGAGAAGAGGAAGCAATTAACAGGGAGGAGGGAGAGCTTGGGACAAAGGAGCACTATCAGCTAGAGGACAGACACTGCAGCTTTTGAGTGCATGAATGTAAGAGAGCGGGATGGAGAGCTGAAGGCCAACACATTTTCTGTCATTGGAAATCACACAGCATAGACAGTAATCCTTCCACTAGCTTATAACTGTGCTTCCCTTGGACTGTAGACTTTCCCTGTGATCAGGGCAGGCAGAAAACATGAAATCGGTTAATTAACCTTTCAGCTGGAAGTGTTTTAATCTGCTGACAAAAATCAGCAATTGGGAAGGGCGGAATGAAGCAGCTGTAATGCTTAACGATTTTTTTTTTTTGTGGGCTATATAATTAAATCTCACTTGGGTTTTTCTTACTGGTAAAATATTATTCAGGGAACTCAATCAATGTGTTACACATCTTTCAAGGATTCTGGTGCTCTTTGTAAACTGCTTCCCTTACAATGACGAATTACTGATCTATCACTCCGGGTTAGTTGGCCCCGTGCTCTTACGCGGTGCGGACAGACGAGGCATGTAATTTCATTCCTACTTGCTTTGCACACTTTTCCTTGGCCTGCTGGCAAAAGGCCTCTGGTGCCAGGTCTTGCATTCCAGCTGTTGTGCATTTATCTTACTATCGGACAAATACTTTATCATCCCATAACTTTTTTTGGAATGGGGCTGCAGGGCAGACAATATTTGTGGGAAAATCTGTGGAGTCTGGCTGCGCCTTCTGATATGCTACAGGATGAAGTGGTTTGTCTCCCCACTGTTTGGAAAGGTCACGTACAGACAGGCATTTGGCTAAAGACCACCACAACCACTTTGCTGACCCCAGTTTTTGTGCGTCCCTATTAGATGCAGCAGCAGCAACATCCTACACTCAGGGATATGGCTGCTCCTCACCTGACGATGCTTTTCTGTTTGCAATATGAACACACTCCCTGCGCTGTTGCTGCTCACAACCTCACCTCTTTCACTGCCATTGCCTTCTGACAGCTACCTGCACTTCCTCATCCATTTCCCCCTTTTCCAGTGAAACCTGAAACCAGGTGAAACTTGCTCAGTGTCTGATTTCACTTACAAATTGAAATTCAAAGCCAAAAGAAGCCCCAGGTCTTCCAAGGTTCACCAGCCTCTTGTCAGCCCGGGACTCAGACATATACCAACGGAAGCCAATTTAGGGCAGTATGTGGAAATAATGTGACTCGAAGTCTTTCCTCATTGCTTTTGTCCACACTTGCCTTTAAAAAAATTAATTTACTTTGTGTCTTTCTCCTTCCTCTTTTGTGTGTCCTCTATCTGATAGAGTATACTGATTGTGTTATCGTACCAAGGGCTTGACCCATCTTAGGAACAGGATAAATGCCCATTTTTTAATGGGTGGCATAATGATATAAGTTAAAATGTATGAGAAAAATTCACACGATTCATAACCATGTCCAAGACAAACCTCTCACTGAATTGAGAAGTTTTGCTTGGGTGAAAATAAACAGGTATGACCAATTAGGCACAAAGTCTGCACAAGGGGATTATTTTTGGTTATTTAAAAAAAATAATTTATTTTTGTAAAAAGAAGGAATACCAGCAGTAGTTTACTTTGGATAATTCTGCTAAGCAGCTGGACTTGGAGGAGATTATGTCAGCTGAACTAATGGCCAAACTTCTGATGCTTGTTCCTCGCTAGCCATAATTTAATTCTATGTTAAAGTTTCTGGCTTTCACCTCTAGGTCCACATGATCTGTGCTTTGTGTAGGGCCAGGGATGGTGAGTAAACAGTAACTATGGTAATCCTGAAATTCCTCTGTTCCTACGCCAGCCGTTCGACCCATCCACCTCCTAGGTGCATATTAGAGCTGCCTTAAGGCTGTTCTAGTTTATACCAGCTTGACTCCCACAGGAATATTCGCACAGCTGGGAAGAACAAGACTGTCATTACTGCACAGGTTTTATTTATTGTTTCAGGGTAGTATTTATGCCAGCCATATTTCACATTTATTTCAAAATCAAAGGTTTTCATAAGTGGTAATTTCATAAAGAAACCAGACAGTTAAAAACATGGGAGCTACAAAACTTGTTAGAGCCCGGTACATTGAAGGTATCCAATTCTATACGTAAGCTGCATTAATGACAGCAACGGGAAAAGTGGGAAAAGCACCCATGTGATAAGGCACCAGCTGTGAACAGTTCAGCGGTCTACAGAAATGCTCCTACTGTTGCAACTGCTAGTGGAGTGACCCAAGGGTTGAGAGGAAGTCATGGTAAGAAATCTGAACAAAAATGCAAACACAGGCCCAACCACAGAGGCATATTTTATCACTATTTAAGACTGTGACTTTTTCCAGCATACCAAAATGACTGTCCTACACTGTTCTGGCGAGATCTACTGTGAAAATTCAACATCTGATCAGCTTCAGAAGGTCCTGTCTGGTGCCTGTGGTGGGAGTGGAAGTACGAGAGCAGACTTAAGTCACTGTATCAAATCTGAGGAAAGTTTTTGATAGGAGAAAATAACTGTATCCTTGATTCCCATTGCTATTCTTAGAGAAACTAATGCTTCAGTCACAGCTGGAGCTCGGCTTCTTTCTTTGTCCAGCCCTTGGGAGGGTCACAGGCAAGTCCTGAAGAAGTGTGCTGACATCTATGGGGCAATTTAGAGTAATGGACTGAGGGGATGGACGCGGTGGCGGCAGAACGATGGGCTGCGTTTGCGGTTCTCACCCCCCTCTGCGGTGCCTGGCTAGCCCCCTGCTCCTGCCCTGCGTTATGTATTGTCTTTAGCATTGGGCGAGGCTGTTGCCTTTGATTCACACTCACAGTTGTTGGTGTAGCCCTGGGGTTGCTTCCTCTCCCTCTCCCCATCCTTCCAGCAGCCTGTCTCTAGGAGGAAGGCAGGTGGGGCTCTGAGTGCGGAGCTGAACTGGTAAGTAATTAATAATACGGGGACAGGTTAGATGGCAAATTTTTTAAATGGACTAACTTAATATCGTGGTGTCCTTTGAGATCCATGGAAAGAAAGAGAGATTAAGGTGTTGCCATTACTCCCGAGATGGTGTGGAGTTAGGGTTGGAGATTTAGTTATGGACAATTTGCCAATTGCTCTTTGCAGTGGGAGATTGGTTCTCCCTTCCCCAGGTAGATAACCAAAAACTCCAGCATGAGAGCAATGGCACACCAACACAGAGCGCACAGCAACGAGCAGTGCACCACGTCTCTTCAGTGCAAACTCATGAAATCTGCTGGCTCCTCCCTGAGCATCTGAATGGAGACCCCAGGGCTGGTGGACGTGGGCAGCATGCATCTGACAGTGGGGTAGCTATCAGCCTTGCCGAGAGCTGCATGTCTGCTCTGGGCCTCTGAAGCTCTCGCAGATGAGGAGGCACAATGATGAGAAGGCGGCAGGGTCTCCCTTCAGCCCCTTCGCGTCTGCTGTGGTGGTGACACAGGACCTCACCGGTTAATTGACCTGCTCATTGTTTTTAGCACAAGCACCTCTTGTACTTCTTCGGATTTAACAGCTCTTCAGAGACAGTCTCCTGCTTTCACAAAGTGAGAAGTGCCTGGACCAGATTTCATTGCCGGGCAGCCTTTACAACCCTCCAGTACAACTCTTCCAAGCACATCCCGCCAGCAGGAAAACTGAAACTGAGCCTCCAGTCCCATCCATCCTGTGGCTGACTGATCCCCTAAAGGATAAAATGACCTCACCTTCTGCCTGATAAAAGCCCATATTCCACTTGGTGGCCTTGTACTCTTACCTCCCTCATCTCCACCCCTTCTCTGAAACCATGAAATATCAGGTTGTGGTGTCCTCAGGCATGGAGGACACAAACTCCCATGCTAAAGAAAAACCGGCCCAACCTTTGGTTCTGCCAACAGTTTTCACAACTGCATTCAAGCTGACCTCTGCTGAGGTCAGATGCCGAGACCAGCACCAACACCTCAGGTAGGGCAGCTGGTGACCAAAATGAGCCGTTCTGGGTACCGCAGCTGGGACTCATTAGTCTCCCACTGGGATAAGCACTACAAGGCAAAGGGAAAAGTCCTGCAAGCCAGGCACGCCATGGAGGGAAGGAGCCAAAAACTTCACAGTGACTTCACTCCCCGCCCTGGGACTGAGGTGGAGTCACACATGTTTCCCTGCCAAGGCAGCCACCAGTGTGAGCAGAGCACCGGGAGTGGTCTCTAAACTGGTGCAGCTCCTAGAAAAAGCCCTTCTCTTCTCATAACTCAGGCATTGATCTTTCCATCCCCACAACGATACCTCTTTGATGAGGCCCATCATTTGTGCTCCTTGCCTGACCTACATGTCTCTCCTGTAGGCTCTCACCTCCACTGGACTTTTGATGCTGGCTTTGCCCAGCCAATGTGCTGGGACTCTTCTGGTGTGGTGTCACCATGGCCCTGCTGGGGGTTTTGGGACCTGCTATGCAGACAGCAAGGACTGGGTTTCAGCCACTGAATACAAAGAAAGAGTTGTTCTTCCCCAGAGAGTCCCTGGCCAGACTCCCGATACCAAAATAGCAATGGGGTTATCTACATGTTAAGCAATGCCAGCATCATGTCTTGTCACCTAGGGTCTCCTTGCCATAACTGGATGTAGCAGAAATCTCTGTATGGCTACAAGACCACTTAAAGGACTAATGATTAGGATGTCCTATGCCAACATGCAGGGCTGTGGGCTAAGATTTTCACCATCCCAAAGCAATTCCATAATCTGCAAAAAATCCTGTCCGCTCCTCATCCTGCCACTCCTACAAACAGTGGGTTATTAGAATTTGAAACTCTGTTTCACAGGACCCTTGTGAGAAATCAAAAAGAGAGCCTGGTGGCCCTGTCTGTGGTTCGACTATTTTCCCCTTAGCTTGATTTGCAATCATTCATTCCACAGAAAAAAACCAACATTTGGGAAAAATGGCAGTAAAGAACAGAGTACCAAACTTCCCTCTCTGTCTGATAAGAAATTACATTCATTGCTTCGTTCCAGCTTGCCTTTATTTTCTATTCACTCTGTATTATTCACTAGAAACTTGTTTGCCATTAATTATTAACTAGAGCACTAGAAGGCCGAACTAGGTCTACAGAAAGAATCCTTGCAGTGGATCATATAGCATGTCCCTACCTGCTTTGGTGGATCAGGTACCTCGCCTCTGAGTTTTACTGCAGGTTCCATCAGAGCACCAGCGCCTTTGCCTGGCTGCGTCAGCCTTGTGCCCATCTCCTGTGTCTGCAGTGACCAAATCTGTGTGAAGCACCAGCAGGCGGGCGAAAGACCAGGTTCAGAAGAAGAGCAGTGCAATCGCTGACTTGCCCGCTGGAAACCCCTTACTCTCGCGTCCAGGAAAGCTGTTTCTTACTAGTCACCTTTAATGTCATCTGTGCTAATAAGTACGCAAAAAAGAAGGACTGCTTATTTGCCCTGTAACCTCAGTGGTTCTTTGAGCTATTGTAGCCACCGTGGGTCTCCTGTCTATTTTTTATCTCATGATTTATCTCTTGCCTCCATTTTTCAGAGCTCTCAAAAAGCTGGGTGAGGCACCCAGAGGACCACGAATTCTGGCAGGACCCCTCGGGAGGCAATGTACGCAGTGCCGGAAGATCCTGCTGGCAAAATCCTCCATTCTCAAACTGATGTGCAAGCCGATGCACAGGAACTGCAGTAAGCAACTGTGTGGTTCACATTTGCACTAATAAATAAGAATTTATCTCAGCAGCCGATGTAGTAGGTAATAGGACTCCCTGAAACAACAACCAGCTTGAATTCAAACTATTTCTTTATCAACAGATTGGTGAATTTGTTTACTAATGATCTAAAGGGCTGCCTCTCATATTTTGACCCAAATATGTCAGTAAGGTGTCCCTGCTTCACATTTATGCGTGTGGTGGATTTGCTTTTCATGCACCTGCTATTACTGTTAGGTTTCACTGATGAACAGAGGCAAAGTTTTTCTCTTCTGAACAGTTACTGAATTACATTTATTTTCTCGTGCTCTTTACTTGTCTCTCTGGAAAAGATCTCAGGTTCACAGGCTTAATGCCTGAGTGATCCACGGAGCCCCATTTCCTGCACATTTCAGTGCTCCTGGTAACAAAAGTCATCTCTCTCTGGTCTCTGAAGTGGAAAAGCTAACTGTTGCCTTCAGAAAGAAACCCCCTTTTGTTCCTACTTTATTACTGGTGACTAACGACATTATGAAGGGTTTGCCATTGTGCCTATGTTCTTGCTGCTGCTGCTGGGGTGTATCACAGAGTGCATTCATGGGCTTTTTGCTATGCTCCCAAGCAAACATGCTCTTCACAGCATCACTTTGGGCTGTACGGCATGTGCCACATTTCAGGCAAAATCCTCATTACTTTGGTGAGACTCTGTGTCCTCAGTATCCCAGATGACTCTTCCCTGCTCAGGGAGGATTACCCCGACAACCTCAAGGGTGGGTTTTACGAAGCAAAGGGTGCAGCTATCGTCTCTGCATCTGCCTAGGGCGAGAGTTATCTTCAATTCACCGCTGTCTGAAATTGCTTGTTATTGATTCCTGTAAATTGTCTTATTTGTCTGAGGGCTGCCCAGATGAACAGCAGACGCTTGAGAACTCTAAATAGGAGTCAGCCACAGAGTTCAGAGATTAATCTGTCCCTTTGGGGTGCTGAGCAGCCAGCAATCCAAACAGCTTGTTGTAAGAGGCTTAACAATGCAGAACAGCTGATTTCAGATTCATCCATTGAAAACATACATTCATGTTGTTGGATGTTGGAATAATGCTAAATCACTTTAATCTAAACCACATTTGAATACAACTCCCACAGTTTAAAGGGCACTGAATTAATCTTGTGAGTAACGGAGTTGCCTTGTAAAATGCATTTGTGTGATGTTGTAAGAAACTTATAAGAAACTTGACTGTGAAGGGGGCAGCTCTTTGAACTTGTAAACCCTCACTGTTTAGAAATATATAGCTGTTCGAACACGAGTCTAAACGCAGCAGAATTTGAACAAACTGTTCCTCTGCTTTCCCATATTTTAATGTGCTCATCAGTGAATATTTATGTACGAAGCCTGTAGTAAGCGCAGTCGTCATTTCTCAGCTGTCTCCAATTGGCAGATCGATGAAAAATTTGGTGTGCTCCCACTCAATTGAAAAAAGTAACTAACAGGCTGCTAGGTCATTTTCTCTCAACGTTAATCCATCATTATCACCTGAAGTGCATTACTTTGAAGACTGAAGAAGGTCCATATTTCAATTTAAATGATGCCTAACAGGTATAAGCTTGACATTTTCAGTTCCCACTAAGGCTTAAAGAGCTGACAACATTTTATTTTACTGAGAATATATCTTTTCCTCCTCAAGGATTTCTATACAAAGACCTAGCAGTAGGCATACCTTTATGCTAACCAGAGACAAATCTGGTTAGTTATTCAGAAATGCCTTCCTTTTGGAGGGCTTTAAATTATAGTTGTGTTTGAAAGAAGTTTTTTCCTTTTTTTGCTGTTAATTCATGTTGGGCTGTTTGTTTTTTTTTTTTTCTGCTTGTAGTCAAAGTCTTCGTGATCTTGGAAAAGAAGGATGATGCTGGTAGATAAGATATCTGCTTTGTTTGGGAAGGAAATGCAGGAATCTGGTTTTGCAGCAGCCAGATGGGCTTCAGCCTGGATCTGTCATCTAGCAGTGGTAAGGGAAGGCACATATTGGGTGGAATGGCTCTATGGAAATCCTTTTGGGAATGTAACGTGGGTTCTTCAAACTTGCTGTGGACCAAGTCCTACTCTGTGTGGACGTCAGGGCTGCCCACAGACAGAAGGACAGGGATGTTGCTGGCACCCTACACCCAAAAGGCATTTGGAGAGGGATCCCACTTTACCAGAGTATGTTCAGCCCTTCCTTGCCTTTCCCCCAAAGCACACGTACGCACAAATGCATGCCAGGCGTAATACAGTTGCCAAAGGTTGAGAATGTCAGGTTCAGTCAGGTCTCAAGAACCCACAGATGTTTCAAATCAAAATGTTACCTTAATAGGAATAATGAGGTGTTTGAGAGAATATTTTGGTCTGTGCCATTTGAATGGGAAAAACTATCTTTTCTCTACTCTGGGCCTTCTGTTCATCTGAGCATCTTCAGCTCAAGCCCCTTCCCATAAGTCATCCAGAGAAGAAAGCTGGTAATTTTTGTCTATGGCAACAATGGGTATAATTTACTACCTTAAAAATGTCCAGATACATGGTAAAGCATTCTGACCAAATGTCAAGTGGTCTATTTTGAGTGCTGCCGGCACCGTTCATGGTACATAGTCCACAGCACCAGGCAGCAGGTGCAGAGCCGCCCATGGTAGGAGGAATTTTGGGGAAATGTACTTCCAGATGCACTTTATCTCACCTTGGGCACAGCAAAAGCATGTCTTGCAGCAACCAGATGGACTCTAGTCTGGATCTGCCACATAGGAAAGATCCTCCTTTTCAGAGAAAGGAAGGAGCCGCAGCTGTTAGAGACCTGCTGCCTAAAAGGTCATGGGAGAAGACGGAAAGCATTCTTACACAGCATCCCGCTCTTCCTGGGAGAGTCCTTGGAGCCTGGGCCACAGCTTTTGCTGGATGTAATTCATTCTCTGTTTCACTTTGAGGATTTTTTTTTTTCCTCCTCACTCTACCATTCCTTAGAGAATCTATCTCATGCTGAGAGGGTTTGCATAGTTAATTATTAACTATACATAATTTCAAAAAAGTGCTTTGAAATCATTTCCTTTATTTTATGGAAAAAAAAAAGGAAAAAAAACCTTCCCCTCAATTATAGTGTTTCCTTTACTCACATATTTTGCATGAGACTGTTGTTTTATGGGAAATTACACAGCTCATTAACTTCTGGAATAATTGGTATCCAACGGTGTAATCAAATCACAGGCTATAAATAAAAGGAATTTTAAGGCACAAAATCTTCATTGAGCCTGTCTCCCAAAACATCCAGTTTTTGGATGCATCTTGCCAGCTCAGCAAAATCTAATTTACCTGCTTTGCTTGAAATGTTTACCCATCAGAGTGAGCTATTCCCATGGGTAGCAGAATATTAAAAGTTTTTAAACATACTGTATCAATATCATATGAACACACTGGCCTTTTAAAGGTTATTCTCAAAAGGGACTAATGAAGATACACACAACAATAACATTTATAAATAGAAAGGCTGAAAGGAGACAGGCAATTGAGCAAGAATACCAGTTTTTGAACCTGTAACTTTGTACAACTTTTTTAGAAGTTACTGATGTATATTTTCCCATCTTCCAGGAGCTGTAAAACATCACTAATCCCATTCTATTTTTTCTACCCATCTAGATTTATACTGCATTCCTCAGTGTGGTAGCTTAGCCTTATTATCTCAAAGCATTATATCTATTCAGATATACCATCATTAGGTGATAGGTGGCCTATAAAAATAAAATTCAGTAAGATGAATTTGTAGCTACATATTTAATGGTCTGATCCTTATGAGATATTATGAATTTATTATTTCCACTGCCTGTGCTGCTGGTGCACATCAGCTAAAGAGCTGACAATAAGTACTTAAGACCATTTAAATATATATACGAGGGGGGAGAGAGACAGACATATAAATATATATACACATTGAGGGACATAAATATGTACAAATTCAGATGATGTCCTTTGAAGAAAACTGTTCAGAGGAGATCATGGGCTCCTCAGAGGATAAAGTAGAGGGCTTAGTAAAAGGGTTCAAGCTTAGGCTTGAAAACCAGTATTTTGTACACAAGGAAAACCATGGATTAATCATATGTATGGGTATATATAAACGCACATGCACGTATGCCTTTAGACAAAAATATATCTTTCCTTCCTTGCACTGAAGGCAGGAGACCCAGCCAGGCAGGTAACATTGGCCAGACTTGTATTAATGCCCCAAGTGCCTGCCAAATGAAAATCTGCTGAGTCTCCGAGAGTGTAAACTGGGTGCTCCAATTTCTGCCTCTCTCAGCCTCCTTGCCAGAAAGGACACACTGCTTAGAGACCCTCTCTTGTGGTGTTACAGCTGAGACCCTCTGAGGGAGCATCCATAGATATATCATTTCTATTCTTCCCACGTTTTAAAATCCACACTCCAAACCCTCGTGCATTGTCCATTTCTGTCCGTCATTCACAACCGAGTGAAACGAAGGACTATGAATAACAGTAATGTAAAAAGCAGCAGGCAAATGTAATCTACAGCAATGCTGGGTGGGGAGCAGCATCTCTGACTGGACTTGGCTTGTGTTTATATGGGCTGCTATTAATAATAAACAAGAGTCTCTATTCCTTTGCCATATGATAAGCATCATGTTCAGTATAGAGTTCCAAGATTTGGATCTGTCATTCAAACCTCTGAAACAATACGTACGTGACCAGATCTGAACCATCTGAACGTTAGAAATACAACTGCTCTGCAAAGTCCACTGCGGAGCCAGGTGCTGCTGCCGTGAGAGCAGCATTTACAGGCTCTCCAGGGGAAAAAAGTCATACTGGGCTACGGTGGTTTTCAGTACTCAGCTTTCCTTTGGTGATATTGTTAGACGTGCAGAATATTTAAACAGGGTTTATGGCAACAGGCAAATCAACTGCCTTGAAATTGTACGTATAATGAGGGAACTAAGGAAAGACTAAAAATATAATCCCTAATCTAAAGCATCTGACATGTTTTCTGGACAGTAGTTTGGTATTACCCAGATGTATGCTCACAGAGCTGTCTATGCAAATCAGAAACATCCATCACACTGAACCGAGTTTAATTATGAAAGTTTTCCTTTTCTAGTCGAGCTTTAATTTCAGTTATTCCTGATTTCAAACTACTTAGCCCCTCCTTTTAAATTACATTCTGCTGCACGTCCATCACGCTAAAGCTGTTGGAATCACGAACGCAAAAGAACATAAAGCTGATTCCTAAAGATGGAGATGAAAATCTTCAAACCCCTATGTTTCTAATGGAATGCATTCCTTAATCATTGCGATGTTTTTAATTTGTGAATTTATTAAAACAATGAGAACTAATGAGTATGAGTACGGCGGTGCATATGTTGTCAGATCCTGAGGACACTTGAGACCTACCACCACCTCAGCCCATAGTGCAGCTTGGACAGAGTGCTTCTGTAAGCCTTAGCATCTCCGTTTGGTGATGCCAAAACACTGACCTTCCTGAGGTCAGCACTGGGATTTAGTAACCCATGCACAAAAGCACACCAACCTGGAAGGAGCCAATGTCAAGATTATCTTTACACACAATTTCTTGTTTGTGCTAACATGTTGCCCTGGTCGGGGTCTCAGCTGGCCATGCCTGTGCTGCTGAGAAGTTTGGGGTCAAACTCCCGCCATGCAGGAGCATGGTGTACACCAGCTTGTGTCCCCATGGCTCAGAGCTGCCCTTCCACGGCTGGGCTGCCCGGGCAAACAGCTGGAGTCCCCTAAACAGCCAGAGAAAAGCCGGCAGTGCAGGCAAGCCAGGAGCAGGGCTGAGCTCAGTCCCCAGCCCCTTTCCCTGAGCGGGGCAGGCACCCTCAGATGTGCCCTCGCCAAGCAGGGCATGGGGCACAGGGCAAGGCTGTCCTTCCCCAGCCACCCCGATGCTTTGCTCCTGTGTGGGAAGACATCTGCATGTGTTAGAAAGCTTCACTGCCGCCTGAAATAGTCCCCAAAGGCTACCCGTGGTTTAGAATTCAGAAGCAGTGTCATCCTGGCTTTCTGTAACATGTGAGTAGTAAAAGTAGATAATTCCAGGCTGTTTACTTAAAATTTTTCAGTTGCACCGTTAATATTGATACAACATATATTTAGCTGTGGCCCTGCTCATCTGATACCTTTAAAGGATTGAATTCATCCACAGAAAACCTTAAAGACTGTTGCGCTTGGCTGAATTCTGTATTCCTGTGGTAGAAAAGTGCCTTAATGGCACCTTCATCCTTTAAACAAATGATAGTTACAAGACCAACGTTCTCTCTTAACATACCTATATCACTTCCATGTCCACTTGTTTTGAATTTAAGACGCTGCTGAAGACTCCCTCTGGAAATTCTAGGTTAAAAAAAACCCTTGCCATAAAGTCAAGAATATGATAAAAGCAGCTTTAAGCAGCTCTGTTGTGCTTGCAAGTAATTAATTATTTGCAGTGCCGGTTTGGTGAGGGCTGTTAGTGCCCAGGATCCCAACCCGGCTGGCACCGAAGTGCCCGTTCCTACAGCAACTGCAGAGAGCAGCGCATCACCTGCAAGGGAGGACAACCTCAGCATGGGGGTGACAGTGGCCACGGTGCCCTGTAAAAAGAGAAGAGTGAAATATCATTTGCTTGCTCCCCTCCCAAGTCTGGGAGGTCTTACTCGAGATTTCCAAGCTTTGGCAAAGAATTCATCAAAGGCCATTTTTTTAATGTGAACAAACTGTGTAAGGAGAGAGAATAGTCTTTTTTTATATATATATCTCCCAGATGTTATTATTAGAAAAAAAACATGCAGGTTTTCAGATTCAGATTCTCTTAAGAATGATTGTTGATGAGTTTTTCTAAATTTTTTTGCAAGTGTGACCTATTAGGAGCACACTCTTCTCAGGGAACCCTCATCATTACTGTCTGCTAGGAGCTTGCTATCTTTAGTGCCATAGAGGAAATAGGAAGCAGCTGTAATTAACAGATCTGAATGTATACACCCACTGCAGAGTCCTCAAGGAGCTGGGATTTACTAGTGGTTAAAGATGAGTGGTTGTGTCTTGGTTAGTTAGTGTAGGTATTTGCAGCTAATGCCTGATTTCTCACTTTTCTGACCTTGAGGAACTGAGCTGTTGACAGTAAGAGTTTATATAAATTAATTTTTTGGCTTCTTAAATTTCATAATAATGAAGGGTCTTAATTATAACTAGTACTTCTAGAAAAGTATAGCCTTACATAAACTGTAAGATGCTTCTGAACCTTTGTGGGTACCTTTGACTCTATTGGTGGTCCTCACCTGCAGTTTAAGAAATACGGAGGGGTAAAGGATTAAGCAATGAAGTTATGTGAAGTTCTCTTAATAACTGATGACTTTGCAGTTCGGTATATGACACTTCCTACAATATAAGGGTAAGCTGCGACATATGGAGTGATGCGGGAGACCACGGAGTCGTATAAATATACACAACTTTATTTTTCTGAGTACCTGGGGGAATGTATTTACTGGGTGCTGATGCCGGAAGTGCTGGATAGTCCACAATACAGAGAAATAATGTTTCTATCTTAATTTTTCAGTCAGTCCTAAAAATTCAAACTTAGCTTATTATTTCTAAGTCTTGCTCTGGCAGTAACCATTCTGCCTGTGAGGTTTCATATTTGTTAAGGCATCTCTTCTTTTATTTTTTTTGTCCTGTTTTTATTTAATATTCAAGGAAGCTTATTTTAACAGTGCATTTTATTTTTCATTTTGGGAAAATGTAACTAAAGTAGGATGGACACAGATTTCCATTCTCAAAAGCTACCCAGAGCATTTCTTTCACACAGCACAGCAATTTGAGGCAAAATCTTGTTTTTGTAGTGAAAATACCGTTACTACCCCAAGCAGGGTTGAATGGTGCAGCTATCCTGATAGGCTTCAGGGTAAGTGGATTCTTAATATTCACTCCAATCAATTCCTATGAATAGTTAAATGGAGCTCAGGGTAGCTTTAAACTAGTGTGAAGTGTCATTTTGCTGTGAAACCTTCTTCTGAATAAGAACCTGTTTCCTTCAGGACAGTAAGGGGAAGACTTCAGCCTGCTTTCCCCTAGGGCTCTTAATTTGTAACATAACTATTTTAATTAACTTTTATTTTTTCCTTTTGTTTAGAGCTAGCTACTGTAACTTAACATAATATGGTTTTATTACTACTGCTAAACTTCCTCTGCCCGATAATAACTGGACAGGTGGTTAGCCACCATTTTATGAGCAGTTAAACCATTTAGCACATCACCACTAGTTTTGCATTAGCACCAACCCTGGGATTCATTACATGGTTCAGCAGTACAGAAACCTAATGCATTATGCCCCAGCAGGGTTCACCTCAGGCTGAATTCTGTCTGATTCTTATTCTTGGTATGGATGCAAAAAGTCAACAGTCTTGCAAGAGGCATGGTTACACTAGGCAGCTCGTCTTTGGACCATCTCTGTACACTTGCAATGAATCCAGTTAGTGAAAAGTGCTGAACTGACACCAAACCAGAGTCCTCCATCCACCCCATGAAGATGCAGATGCAGCCTGGGTGTCTGATGTGCAGCCCTTGCTGGGAGGGTATTTCTCATCCCGGACTGGTTGGGGGGGGAGGGGGAGGGAGAAGGAAAAAAAAAAAAAAAAGACAAGAAAATGTTCATGTTCTCTTAATCATTCGCCCCCCACACGCCAATGAAGCTTCCAGCAGTTACTGCTAACCTCTGAGATGGTGTTTGTCATGTAGATACGCAACCATTAGAAATATGAGAACCATCTGGTTCCTTTCTCCTCTGAGAGCAAAAGCTATCTGCCAAGGTGGGCTGAAGTCAGATGGATTATTTCAAGATAAAAGGCTTGTTTTCTTTCTGTAGTTTCTCTCAGCCACCCGAAATAACTGCATCTATTTATTTTTTTCCCCTGCTGTTACTAAGTATAGCTATATGAGAGTCCCCCTTTTAGCCCTCTTTTCTATCCGTTTGCCCTTTGCACCCCCTCCCTTCTCTTTCACCATTTCCATTTAATTCCAGCTCAGTTCAGTATTTTCCTCTGAGTAAAGCAGTGAAATAGCTGTGTAGTCAAATCTATAGGAAAGATTAATCTCAATCTGTGAACGGAATTTTAAAGAATATTTCATATATTTCTTTAAGAATGGCTGGGATTTTCAAAGAGAGAGTTGTAACTCGAAGGAAAAAAAAAAAAGGCATAATTCTGAAAGACTGCCATTTTGTCATAGACTCCTACCCCAAACAAAGAGGAGTTTTCTAAGAAACGAGACAACTGTTCAGGACAGTCCAGTTTTTAAAGAAGATGACTATATGGATAATCGTACACGCAAATGTTGTCTGTCAAATCAGTTTGACTTAATTTTTTCCAACGGGAAGTTTTGAAACTCGCAGAGTCCCCTTTGGGATGTTGGTGTTGAACCTCCCCCTCCCAAGGCTACTTTGACCGCTGTGCTCCTCCTCCTCCTGGCAGCCTGATTTTGGGAGATGCTCAGCCAAGGGAGCAGGGAGGGCTGTGAGACAGCAGCAATGTCCCCCGGCACCCTGCACTTTGGGGTAACTGCAAACTGGGCGATGCCGAACTCCCAAGAAATTTGCAAAAAAGAGAATTCTTTCTGGCAAGCAGAGAAACAACAGTTTACAAATTGAAATATGTGTATTGACTTTTGATTTCTTGCTGCTCAAACATACTTTGGGGCTTCATTTAGCCTGAGCTCAACTGCTGATTGTTTATATAGGCTACTGGCTGTTTACATTGGGTCAATACACAGGACGGGCTGTTTATACCAGACCAGCAACAAATTCCACAGCACGGTCTGTGTCTACCACTGCTGCTCTCTTATATCTGCAGAGCTGGAAAGAAATAAAACATCAGCTCTGGAAATAAACAAGCAACAAACCCTCTTATGTAGGGAGTATTCCCTCTTGCCTGAGAAGTGACCAGCACCATAACTTTTTAATGGTCTGTTCAAAAATATACAGCACGGGGAATTAGCCCAGCACAACATGAATGGCAAATGATGGGGAAGAGCTAAGAAGAAAGTGAATGGTCCGAGTTGATGTCTGTCTCCATCTACAGGGGACGTGGAAGACCCGTTTGTAAGCACTTCTTGGTCTCTCTTTCAGCTGCAAACACAGGTTTGCGGTGCACTTAGCTCATGGAGTAGCTGGTTCCAGCTCCACAAATGCAAAGACTCCTATGTTTAATTTAATTCAAGTGTTTCTCTTCTAAATGACTTCATGGGTTGCTCTGGCAGAGCTCGGGTCTCCAGCCCTGGCTGAACAATGCTATTTGTATCCTTCACGACATTGATAAACATTTGCAATGTTACCAAAAAGCTTCTTGGCCACAGATCGGTGGGTTCCTGTAAGGCTGTGGGAGAATGTGGGTTTCTGCCCTGCTGCTCTCGGCAACCCCCCTGCTGATCTGAGCTCCCAGGGTCCATCCCTATGGGATTCATCCCAAAACAAAGGATGTCTTGGGCCCCAGCTCCCCACCAACCACCATGGCGTTCCTCCTCTGCTCCTGCACTTTCCCAGGAAGGGTGCTGCTAGTTGGAGGGAAGACAAGGGAGAAAGCCTGTCTTTAACTTGCTTATCTTGCTGGTCCCAGCAAACCCACCAAGAAAGGTGCTGACTGTCCTGATGCTGCTGGGGACCTTAGCCCCATGCTGGGTGAGTGTGGGTCCTGGGAGATCAGAAATATCTCATTGTTCCTGGAAAATGCAAGCTTGATGCCTAAACCTTCAGATCTATATATTTTTTTGTACACCTCAGCAGTTTTGTTTGCATTTGACTAACTCCAAATGCATTTTGACTTTCTTTCGATTCTGGGCCTGCAGCTGCCTGTGTGCTTTCCCAGCTGTGACCCTAGGGAGGAGTGCAATGAGAAAGGGCATAAGGTTGAGCAACACCCATCCAAAAGGGGATTATTTCACCTACTGCTGGTCAGCTAAGCAAGATGAAGCTAGTCAGCTCTGCATCCTTAACAGCTGATGAAGAGAAGAGGCATCTCCCAAGGGTGATTCTTCCAACTAGACACAGAAATGGGCAAAAAGCACCTCAGCAGTGTCTCATCCCACCTCATCTATGGACTATTGATTACAGAGGAAGCCTAGATGAGTAGCTTGCATTAGATATCTGACTTCTCAGTGACTAAGGCAAAGGCAGAGGAATCCCATCCCACCTCTCCCAGTCCTTTGTGTGTGCCCATGTGCCTGGGTGCGTCAGCCTCACTGGGGGGTAGTAGCAAATGAGTTTTGTGAGGATGCACGCAGAATTTGCAATTGCTTTCTTACTAATAAGCCCCATCAACTACTTCATGTGCCCAATCCTGCCACCACAGGAGGATCTTTTGGAAACTCCCCAGCCAAGCCCCCATGCCTGACAGATCTAATTCTCCTGTGTCTCCTGTCTTGTTTTTTTTTTTTACTTTGAGATGTGCATTTCTATACCTGTGTCATGAAGGATCAAACATGAGTTATAATGTTAATGGTAGATTTTGTTAATAAATAAATTGCTCCAGGAGGGTGCAACTGGTTTAGCATAGCTTACTATTTCCCTCAGGAACTGGAAGCCTATTGGGGCTCCCCACGCTTGCCCTCAAGCCGAGAGGTGATTTAATGAACTGCCTCCTCTAAAGGTTGGCTTACGCTTAGTTCTGAACAAGAAATTACTGCCATGCTAGTTTTTCTGTTTTCCCTGCGATAATATCATCGGGGTGAATTTAATACAGTGTCAAGGTTTTCACTGGGTTTTATGTTTCAAGTGAGCCTTTCTCCAACACCCTGTCGTTACAGCGCTGGGTCACAAGGCACCTCATTTGGCAGGTCTCTTCAAGTGCAGTATTTTTTTCTTTACCTGCTCTTCTTGTGGCCATTGCTAATAGCCTGAAAACTCACCGTCTTGTGCCTTTGAAATTTTCCAGTTAAATGAGAAAAGAAAATTGTTCATGAAATAGGCAATGTTGGACGCATTCCTCACAGTTGCACAAGAAGGAACTGAAGCTCGCAAAGAAACAGAAGCTCTTAAATTTTGGCAGCATTCAGTAAACTGTCTCCCATTAATAAATAACTGACATAATTTTCAACTTTTTACTCCTTTGCAGATGCCTCTCACTTGGCAGCTGGTCTCATCCTAGCCAAGTCAGGAGCAAAAACTCCCAATGATTTCGGCTGGCCGAAGGGTCAGGAGGCTGAGGTTGGATAGCTGGAAGCTGCAGCGCTCCGGGGGGAGCAGGGAGCAGCAGCCACTCAGAGAAGACTCTGTGAGTAAAAAGGTTCAGTCTGATCTTCTTTAGAAAGCTTTTCTCTGCTCTTTAATCTCGGGCATGGATGCACTCCGTGGGAATCTGCTTCCAGCGCTGCTTCGTAGGCTGCCTTTGCTCATATTTCATGCTAAGGAAAACAAGCTGCGTGGTACGTGGCAGCTGTATGGGTCAGGTTTGGGGAGGTGAAGAGTGTGCATCCAGGCAGATCAATACCTGCCAGAGGGGATAAGGCGGCTGTACCTTTCTTTCCCTCTCCCCTAAATCAGCCCCCCTTAGCCCAGGAGTAGGCAGGCTCACACATTGGGAAGTGATGCTGTTGTGCAGCTGCTAGTGCTGCGTTCGCACCGGGGCTGCATCCATTTCTCAGCCCCTGCTGACTTCAGGGGGGAAGGAATCTGCCCCTTGCAGCTTGTATACCTATAGCTGGTGTGGAGCGGCACAGGCACACCTGAAACAGGAGGAATAAAAATCCTGCTCCAGTATTTAAGCCTCAAGTGACTCGGTGACTTGCTGTTCATGGTATTTTCTTGTTCCAGTGGCTGAAGGCAGGTAGGAGCAGCACACAGGCTCCAGGAGGGTGCCCGCTTTTCTCTGAAACTCGGAGCCCGTCCCAGCAATGTGGTGCTTACTGGTACCAACCTCAGGGCATCCCTTCTGCGCTGTGCAGGATTGGGCCTGCAGCTCATGCACTGGCCTGTTGGTTCAGCGTAAATTTGGAGCAACTCAGGATTTGAAGCACTGCAAGCTGAAGCAGAAATTTGCCCTTAGCAAATGCGCTGCTGTTTGATAGGGCTCTGTGCCTGCTTGTTTAATGTAACAACTGCACTGGTTTTCTAACAACAACTTTAAATGCCATTCATCAATAAATCCATTGGGCTGCTTGGCTTGTATTACATGCCACTGATTAACTACCATTAAATTAGCAGTTAGTGTAATCAGATATAAACATTCCTTTGTGGCTAAGCTATTAAACTTTTTTTTTCTTTTTACAATTGCGTGTAACACATGTCGGCACGAGACAGGCTCAGTAATTTCACATTACTGCAGCTAAATTATGTTTGTGGGCTCCAGAAACGCTTCTGGTGCTACCAGGCTCGTAAACACCTACCTGGCAGGGAAAAGCTACAACTTCTGCCCCAGAGCGTTCAGGGTTTAACAGGATTCAGCGTAGTACAGTGAGTGAATTTATTACGTAAATATGTGCATGGGCTATGGACAAGTGATTGACAGGAGGACTTCAGAATTTGATTTGCTGCCATTTGCTGCTGATTTTTCACCCTGGGTCACATTATTAATTGGTGTAAGTCAGCACCCGACTCGTTATAAGGCGACATGTAAGAAAGGTAGACATTTGCAGTTTAAAAGGAGAAGGATGTGACTCCGTGTGGCTTTTGGCTCTGGGAACTCCAGGCTGTCATAGTCAAAAGCGGATTTAGATTTTTCAAAAGGAGGCCATTTCATAGGTATTGATTTGTAGAGTAGAATTAACTATATTTATTTTATATGTAGCTCTGCATCCTCTCCATTGCTAGGCATTTTTGTAACTCTTTTAAAGACAGAAACAGAATACGCAGCTGCAGTAATACGCATAAGCCATTTTCTTATATGCCTGTGCAATACAGTGCACAATGAAATTATTACTTGAAGTTGCTATCTCAGTGCCAGTGTTAAATCACAAAAAAAATAACAACCAGCAAAAATGTTCTCATCACAGCCTTCCATTCCCTCACAATGCAAGAAAATAACTAGAACTTGCAGCACACCCAGAAGATGGATAAACTTATCTTTAGTCAAAAAAAGACTATGGAACAGAATTTTTTAAATGTTGGGGTGACGTTCTGGCGGTTTTGGTCTGTATTAAATCTGGTGATGTTTTTACCATGTAGATGTCATTGTATTGACTTTTAGATGCTTATATGCTTTACATTATACTTGCACATAATTACAGGTGAAAATTTACACCAACAGATATTGGTGTAAATAACTTGTGAGCTGGAAGTTGGACTACTAGACTAGCTGTTTTAAAAATTCAGGTTTGCCTCTTTGAAAACCCATAACATCCAAAACATGTAATTCAGATTGTTGGGTTTTGGTGTGGGTTGTTGTGGGTTTTTTTTTTTTTTTTCCATTTTAGTTGTACTGTTTGGAAATACTATGCGGATTGTTACACTTTGATAGTATGTTATCGTTTGCTCTCGTGGAAACCTGTAGTTTCTCCAGCTACGTTCAGACGGCTTTCCTGAGCTGTCAGCCTTGAAATGGGAACACGAGAGAATTCCGCTTAGCTGCATGTGTTGTCTTACATTATGTTTGATGATTTGAGAAACATATGATACAAATGACTTGGGTTTCCAAAACCTAATAGTAGGCCACTCTCCAAACGTATTCTCCCTCACTCTGACTATGAGAAAGGGGAATTTATAGGGCTGCTCTTAATATTTTCTTCAGGGGTGTAAACCTGTAGAAACTGGATTGGTATGTTGACTCCCTCAATTAACTTTAATCTAATATCCTGCCGATTTAAATTAGTGTAAACATTGGTGTATAGGGTTAAGGGAAAGAGTTGAACTGAAAAAGATTTATTTAAGGATTAGTGTAGTAGCTAAATTAGAATTAAATCCAGGAAGTAAACATCCCAGCAATGCAAGTTGTGGGAAACAAGAGACCACAGCAAAGACCAGCGGTTTGAAACAATAATGTGCCACCATGGGAAGAGAAAGGAAGAAGGGGAGAAACAAGTAAATCAAGCATTACTGTACAAATAAGACTCTAAGCCTATTACTGCCACACAGGTTGTGGGGAAACTCCCAATTAAATGCAATAGAAAGAAACTTTTATCCTTTTCATCTTTCTTCTTGATTTGCTCAGTTGAATTACATTCTGAAGTGAAATACCCACAGCAATTAGAATAAAAGGATAAATTTGTATAAGAATCCCTAAAGGTACAGAAATTATCAAACTTGCTGGCAGCAGATTTGCTACAACATCTAGCGAGTGTTTGTTAGAGCCTTTGGATGAGAAAACGAGGAAAAAAAAAGCAGCTGCATTCTCTGTTAGGCAGCACTAGGAACCAAATTCACCCTGGACATAAATGCATGAAAGTTTTCTCCCACGGCAGTTCATAGGGGCTGTGGCTGGGTCCCTGCTCTCAGTGCCACCTGCATGCCAGCATGCAGCAGGCCAGGGCTTGCTCAGCAATACCGCGCTGGCACAGAAACTCTGGTGTGGAGCCCAGCTCCATGCGAGGCTCGCCCTGTTCCCACGCTTGCTAACAGCTTTAGGGCAACCGCAGGCTCGCTCCCTGGGTCTGAGAACCGGCCAGAGGTTGCTCCACCTGTATCTTTCTCCTGTATGAGTAGGAAGAGTTAAGATTTGAGCATACTCCTAAATGAAGCATCTTGGACTCCAGGAGTCCTCTGGGTGCCGAAAGGAGATGACTACACTCTCAGACTATGGAACGTTGCCTTCCAGATTTCAAATAAAAGTGCTAAGCCTGGCTCTCTGTATTCGCTTAGTAATACCTTGGATAGAAACGTGCCATCTACTGAATTATCGCTTTCGGACCTGAATTTTTATTGGCAATTTGCCTTCGAGGTATCAAACTGATCAAACCCTACTGAATCAGTGAAAAAAATCTGACAAAAATTCAGCCTGGGCTAATGTGGCTGAAGGCCACTCTGGCTGACTGATTTGTAAATTAGATAAGGGCTTGTTCATTCAGTAACTGCAGTTTTAACGGGTTTTCCTCCGATATACGCACCAGCCTCAGCAAATGTCAGATGTCCTCTTTCACTGTCAATCCTTATCGGCAGAAAAATGAGCCCCTCGCTACAGTGCTGCCAAAGAGAGCGGGGGTCCTGTGTTAAATTAGGCTCTACCCACCATGAGCCAACGCAGTGCATCAGTGAAAGGCCCGTGAGAAGCCCAACGAGGAGGAAGGTCTGGAGCTGTGGGCGCCTGGCTGGCAGGGCAGAGCTGGGAGCACGCGTGGGGTAATCTCTTCCAGCAGAACACACAGATTGCTTCCCAGCCATGTATATAACTCAATTTTTTAATCATTTTGGCAGTTTCTTTGCGCTTTATAACCCCAAAAGACTGAAATGATCCAGCCAGCTTATTCCAAAGGAAAATGTCTGAATTTCAGCTCCTATGAGCTATTGTCTTGTAAAGGCAGGCAGCTTAGTATTTCATCTTTCTGACTAAAGCAGCTTTTAACAAGCTCGTTCTTGGCAGAAGGTTTTGGACTTAACCATCACTGAAATACATCATGTGTCTTTTAACAGCATGCTTTGCGTGAACTGCCACCCTGTTTGGCAGGAGATGCAAAGAAATACTGGTCCAGGGGTGACTTGAACCCTCGTACTGTGTCTTCTGAGGGGTCAGCGGGGAGGGGGGAAGAGTGCAGCATCACTCTTCATGCAACATCTCCTTGCTGGCTGGGCAGGGGAGATGATAGTTTACGAGGCTGCTACTTCACAGGACAAAAAAAAAAAAAAAAAAAAAAAAAAAAGAAAAAAAAATCACTCCAGAAATTACTTACTTGTGTTTGAATCCTCTTCTCTGCCCGCACGCTGAGCACCCTGTCAGGCAAACCTTCCACGGTCTGTTCTGGGTGGATGTGGATGGCAAATATGAAAGCGACAACTTAGTGTTCCTCATTCGCCTTAAAAAAGCAGTGACATCAGCAGTATTACACATGCAGCAACGAGATCTCGGGGTAAAAGCTCAACAGAAGAGTTTGCTAATAAACCTTCCTGTCTGTGTAGTTCAAGCTTTCCCTCTGCCTGACACCTGTTCCAGCCGAGCTGCTCGGGTTTAAATCTTCATGATATTTTTAATAATGTTGTTTGACCGAGTCCTCAGTCGAGGGGTGACGCTGTGGCCCCGGGGGGCCCCGCCACAGCTCGGGTGATGGAAGTGCTGTGTTGGGGGCAGAGGGTTGAGCACCTGCCCTTGGGGCTGGGAAACCCTCCCACACCCCCTGCTCTGCAAGGGCTGCGCTGCCCGACCTGATGCTGCGAGGCACTGACTGCCCTCGCGTCCTGCACACACGCACAACAGAAAGCAGCAGGTACGGAGAAGGCGGAGGATCAGGCATATGTCCATCCATAATCACCATCTGCTTTAAGGTTTTGTTGCTCTTTTCCACGGTGCACGGTACCTCACTTTGGGAGTAGTGCCCCTGGGCCAGCAATTGATATCTTCTTCATGCTAAGCAAATTCGTATTTTTCTGACAACGTAGGAGGACTTGGGTCTTTTATGAGAGTCCTTTTACCAGATGCTGAGGAAGAGAGGTCTTACTTTAAGCATGAAGTGGACCCGGTCTGTGTAGAAAGGGCAAAATCTGTCCATAAACTTATTGAAGTGCCACAGCATAGAAATGACTTAACTCTGCTTAATTCTGTTACCTTGGAGTCCTAAAGAGTTACAAGAGCCCCCTTAGTTTCAAATGGAGTATAAAGAGAGAGTAGAGAGTGCTATTTCAAGGCTAAGTCCCATAGACCTGCCCCTGGAAATCAGATCTGAAGAGGTCTCAGCTGGAGTATTAACCCTGGGATGTTCCCTGGGCACGTTGGGCCAGTCTGGACCCATTCGTTGGCATCCTGACAGGCTCTTCAAGAACATACATACTGGGAGTTTATATTATTTAAACTAACACAGTTCGCTGCCTCTACCAGTGTCTGCCGTCTCACCAGCTTAGCAGTAGTTTGGCAAGGGGGACCTTTTGCTTTACAGCAACGGAAACCTTAAGCTAAGCTGGCAGCACCAACCCTCCTCAGTATTTGCTGGTATTGGTTCCCTGTGTGGCCACAGCAACTCTCGTGTTGGCCGGAGGGAGATGGTTTAGCAGCAGTGAGATGGGGTGGCTAGGGCAGGAGAAGGCAGCGCTCCCTCTGTGGCTGGGCTCGCCTGTGTCTACTTACAGTGCTTGAGAAAGTAGGGTCGTGATGCAGGACCCACGGAACTCAGTGGGGCTTTTCCATTGACATCAACAGATTTGTGGAGCAGGTCTTTAGACAGGATCAGTAGGGAAAAAGCCAATTTACTTGTGGTGTCGTACGGCCCCTAGCATTAACCCTGCGTATAAAAAAAGATCACATCTGAGTAGTGGTTTCCTCCCCTTGTTTAAATAAATTCAGCTGCTCAGCTTCTGAACTCCCCACCAGAGCTCCACATCGGCCGGCCCTGTTTGTGGAAAAGTCAGCAAGCACGTTTCAGCCAGCGTGGGGTATTAACGTAGGAAGCCAACGCCGGGTCAGTTCTCCTTGTTCCTCTTACTGGCTATAGAGTTTCACAGGCTGGGATATTAGTAAATATTTATGTTTAATTACTTTCACTTAAGAAAAACAACCACAGCCAAGAAAACTACAGAGCAATTCAATGGGTTTTAACTTGCCACACTAAACCGCCTTCTTAAACATAATGAATTATATGAAGTCATCCGGTTTCAGACTCTCTTAAAGAGGTAATTTAATTCAAATAAGGTTGCATATTACTAGCTTCAGTGTCTGAAAACATTTATAGTGCCAGTAACTGTTCCATTGCCCTGGGTTATTCTGCAGCCTGAAAGACAATAACAAGCTAAGCTTAGAAAAGTGTGCTGTGGTTTGGTGTAACTCATAGATGAAATTGCTAGGTTCATTGCCTCAGGCGAGAAGCACTGGGTGAGTGTGTTGGAGTCTCCTTTTGCGTAAGAGAGTCTGGGTTAAAACAAAAACAGGAAAGTAAATAAGGCATCAGCTGCTCAGCAGCATCGTTTTTGAATCCTTTCCACAAGAAAAGAGCCTACAAAAGAACTTTGTGGGCTTCTTCCCTCTGGGTCCTAGCTACAATGCTGCCTTTCTTACGTATGGTGATTTGGTTCAGGAATATGTCCTTTGGTCCATTGTTGCAATATAATATAAAGATACTTCTTTTCTCTGGCGCCACTGTGGAGGTCATATTCAGGCAGAAAATAAGGGGAACGTTGGGTTACCTGCACAACTCTTTCTTCCCTGGCAGGTAACTAATAGAAGGAACTAAAGAAAAGTACCTGTACTCTTCCATCCAGAGATCCCCAACTGCTGAACTATGTGTAGGACTAGGAACATCCATCAGGGTATTTTTTTCCTCGTGAGACAAACTGTTATCATTGATTTGAGTTTGGCAGTTAAGAACCAGGTCTTGCCACAGAGGCTGTAAAACTTTGTGAGGCTTTCAGTGTCCTTTAAATGGTTGTTCTTTAAAGTAATTGCGTACTCTAAAGCTCTTTATGGGGCTTAAGGGCTTTGTTTGCCTAGGACAATTGCACACCTTGTGAAAAAAGCTGTAATCCAAATCCTGAGCTCGGTTCTGCCAACTTTCCAGATGTTGATTGCTAAGTATGTAGCCTGTATGTATGTCTATCAACATGTTAGACAGAAGATGCACAGGGAGAGCCCCTATATTCTTGATGTTTCTGCAAAGTTTGATACGCAACTCACATTTCACAACTTCGCTCATCTATTATGGGCACACGTAATGAATGCGAAACTGAGGAAAGATTACTGTATTAGAAAGTGCTGCAAGTCTAATAAACAGTCCATGCGTAAATACAACGCCATCATACTTTAACTGTTTGCCATGACTAGCTGTAAAGATAATACTTTTCCAACTTTTGAATAGGACTGGGAGCACAGACAGCATTCAGTGGAACTAGCTTTGATTTCAGAGCTTTTGGGGTCCCAGTGAAATTACAGCACAAGGTTATTTGACACTATGTTTTCCAGTCATCTCCTAGTTCCTTTTCCCATTTCCCATTGATTAAAGTCTTACCTGAGAACATATTCATTCCCCTTGATTCATACTCCAGCCTTGAAGGAATTCCATGCATTTCAAGTCAACTGATTGAAGAGTGAACCACTGATCAGTACTTGTATGGGTAACAATATCAGCTTTTGGATCATTTAAAATCCTTGAAGATCGCTTCACAAAATGGCAAAGGGTTTCTTTTCAATAACAGACTTGTGGGATAGGGACTGTCCCGTTCCAGGAGTCACACAGCATCTGGCTGAATGGAACCGTAAGCTTGCAGGCTCTGCAAATTATGTGACTGTATTAATTTGGTCTGCTTGCAAGCTCTTCACTTCCATTCACATCCAGCTAGCTCTGACTGCTAATTAATTATGTGCTTTAAAATTTTACTCTCATAATACAAAAGTCACCCCTGGGAGAACGTTGCCGGACATGCTCGATGAATGTGCGATCTCTTCTTTAAAATAAGCCACGTATAAAGTTGCTTAGGTGTTCTTACAGAAGACTTCTGAGAGGATTAAAAGTGAACATAGAGCAACGGAAAAAAAAAATATTCATTAGAAGGGATTACATTTAAACCTTTCAAGATGACTGATATTTTTTTCCTTTTAACTCAAACTTGAGCGAGCTGTTGAATGGAGCTCAGAGATTATTTCTTGTCAGGACCTATCAAAAAACCCTGAGATCACTAAGGCATTTGAGCATGTTGAGCATGAAATTTTCTTTGCTCTCTATGCTGCATTTTAACTATGTCTAAAAACCAGTATTCACTTCAAAGGGTACTTAGCCATCTTCTAGGAGAACTAATTTCATCTAAGCTCATGGTCAGTAATCAGTCTGGAAATGAAACCATCAACTTTAATGCAGTAAGTGCATGTATACATTAAATTTTATTGCTTTGCCTGAATTTAAAAGGGCAAAAGTAGGGCAATTTCAGGCCAGTGTATAGTTGCAGGTGCCTGTACTTTACTGCTTACCTCTCTTAAGAAAGGAGAGCTCAGTGTTTCAAACTTCTAGTTTAGTTTAACTTAGTGCTGCATGTCACTGAAATAAAATGGAAAGGTTTCAGGAAGATTTGGATCAAGCTTTGGGCTATACCATTTATGTGTGAGCATCTTCTCACCTAAAGATACATCCTCTGTAAAGTGCACAACAGACTTGACGGTGTACTAGCGTTACAATCAGTAACGATACAGATTCCATGAGTCCTGAAGCTTGCTACCCAAGCTCGATAAATGTAAAGATCTATTGAGCCAACTATAAATGCATTAAAGAAAGCAGAATAATAAGAGCGCAACCAAAGCCAAGAATATTTCCGTTTTTTCAAAGGCTTCCAAACATTTTATATGCCGTAAGATCACATGCAGAGTCAAGGCATCGCATTTCAAGTTAAAGTCAGACATTCAGCTGTAACTTTGGATGTATGGATTGGAATCAAACACAATATTTTCACATTACTTGAGTTTAGACTTTCTTTGTGTTTTTATGTTCCTGTTCAAAAGAAAGGAAATCCCTGATACCAAGACAAGTAATCTGTGTTCTGAGCCAATAAATCCTCGGGGAATTTGAAGCAGGTAGATTGTAAGAGGCCCTTTTAGGAGTTTGAAAAGCAATGGGTGACATTAGACGGATCTTAATGAGAGTTGCAGGTGCTCAGCTTTTAGGACGAGGTCATTTCCCGTGTGTTGGCACAATGACAAAGATGGAAGATTGAATGGGTCTTCTAATTCACAACTCAGTAATATATACTCCTTAACTGGAAACGGCTGAAAAGATACCTTTGGAATGCTCTCGGTGCCCTAACACGTCCTAAACACTGCAGCCAAGTCTCAGCATCATTAAAATAATAGATGCAAATAAGAACCTGCTAGCCAGTAATCAACAACAGCTCCTTTCCCAACTCTTATGTTTCGGTTACATGTTTAACAGAGATGTTCTGTGGCTTTGTTGCCATCCTGACTGCAGGAAAAAAAAAAAAAAAAACAACCCAAAACCAACAAGCGGTGCCAATGCATGCCTTTGTATTTAATTTTAACGAGAAAAATTGCACAGGTGGAGACTGGAGAGGCTGAGATGTCTCTCTTAGCCTTCTGGGAAAGCACAATTTTGGCAACATGTCCAGCCGTGGGCCAGACCTAAAGCACCATCTAAGATCACCTAAACTTCCTTGTTTGTCTCTTGACCTCTGTTTGTAGTCACAGCTAAATGATTCAATACAAATTTCCTTGAATAAACATGCAAATAAGACTGAGTATTTACATTTCAAATGGATCGTCATTAAGGTTTCGAGCTGTCAATAGGACCAGCATAGGCAAATGTTATTATTAGACCTGAAAGTCTTCAAGGGAATGTGTGAGAAGAAAGGCTAATATCAGGGGACCAGTAATCTGTTCCTAGCCGGCTTTTAATTCCGCTTAGCAAACATGACTGATTTTGAGTGTTGAATGAAGAAGCAAGCTACGGAACCTGCACCACGCGTTTAAACTACAGCTGGCTGGAACGTTATATGCCTGAAGGCAACATTTTTAAGTTCAAAGGTAAACATTCGGGTTTTTATAGAGAAAATTAGTTGTATAGCATGTTTGATTTAGTATACTGCTACCTAGTCCAACTTTTTAATTGAAATGTATTAAAAAAATACCCCTACTTCCACTGACAGTATGCAGTTTCCTAGAGAGCCGCATGCTTGCTAGTAAACATCAGTCCTCTGGGCTAGGTCTGGAAGACAGAGGTCAGAACTTCCATAACTTACTATTTTTCAAGGCACCCTAAAGACTTCCTCTTACCTACCCCATGTAAATTGTTTACAGCCTGCTCCAAAGAGGAACTCCCCTGCAGGACTTTGACCATGCCTGTAAACTGATAAAAAACCTCTCCCTGGAAACTTCCCCCGGTGAACCTCGCCGTAATATTTTATTGTCTTCGATCCTAAGTGTATACACAGGGATCCTTTCTGGTGAAAACGCAGGCAATAAATAACGCTGAGCAAGGAGAGGTCTATACATTGAACCTTATTAAGGAGTGATGGTGGCATTTTGTAGTTCTTCCTGCTGTTGGATTAGAGGGGTAAAGGGAGCTTTCTAATGCTGCTCCAAACGCCAGCACGCACTGGCCTGCAAAGCTGTCACACAGCATTTGCGTGCAATTTCGGACATTTTAGTATGGCCTGCTTAGATTTTATTTCTCATAATTGTGGGGCATTTTTTGTTTAAATAAACTTTTTAAAAGTGAGGAAAACCTATGCTGTACAATGAGGTATTGAGAACCATGTGTTCCATGGTACAGAAAGATATGTTATGATTCTTATCTTCAGGAGACTGTGAAAAAATAGTTCTTTGTCCTCAAACTCATTAAAAAGTTATTTAATAAAGAACTTGAAACCATTATCAATATTTACAAAAGAAATGCTTGAGAGCTGAGTTATGTGTTTTGAAATTCACAGAAGGCTCAGTGCATTGAAGCAACAATATACGTGATAGGAAGTATAGCTGACATTTTCCAAATATAAAAACCAGATGATGGAAGGTTTAATTTCCATGAATTGGAGCAGTAGCTGAGAGCCTACTAATCTCTCAGGAATATTTTCAGCCTATCGGGGTGCTCAAAGAATATAAAATTCTCAACATTTCTGGAAAAGCAGTTGAGATCAATGTGATTTTGCTAGATTCAAAGGTGGCTCCAGTCTTTGACCTAGATTTGAGGACTAAAACAATTTTTAAGGGTTTTTTTTTCCTGAATAACAGCATTTTTTTGGGTTTTTAATTCTCAGGGTAAATAAAGCCAAATTATCAAGGAATACTTTATGAATAATAAAGGGCTTTTTTACACAAGTATACAGTTTTTCTACTTGCAAAACAACGCTGCTGACTTTATCGGCTGGTATCTATTACGCTTTAGGGAAAGGTGGGAATAAAAAGCCCCCTGCAAAGTGTAACCACATTTGACTGAGGGTACACCCATAAGGCAGCTGCAAAATGTTGTGAGAAAAACACCTCCACAGAGAGATGTAGTCATTAACTGCCTCTCTAAGCACCTGAAATCTTCAGAACCTGAAAAATCCTCAGAAACCCTTCTGACCATTAACGCAGAGGTGCCCAAACCCCGTTGGCAGGTCAGTCTGCGCCAACCAAGGCTGCGGGGTGCTCCTGTTCCCGCGGGGCACGCGCCGAGCCGTGCAGGTGTGAGGACACGAGGAGGGCCTGATCCGGCAGCCACCCTCGGGGCTCAGCCAGCCTCGCAGAGCGCTGCTGGGCATGTGTGAGTCAGGGCATTTACTTTCCTAAAGCCGATGTCAGCAGACTGGCCTTGAAATCCACCTTTTGTGCCCTTAGAGTTAAACGTGCCCCAACTGCTGGAAATGTGCGTGCTGCGTGTCTCTGCTTTTTCTGTTCATCATTTAGCCAGGGACTGACTCGCAGTTCTCGTATGCAGCAGCTGATAAGAAAAACCAGAGTACAGAATGATTTCTGTCATAGTTACACATAGGTACACAGCCCAGTTTGAGTAGTCATGATGAAGGGAATCCTACCTTGTACTCTCCTGCCAGAGCACTCCAGCAAGAGGTGAGGGATTGGGGATGAACCCTGGTCAGGCAGTACAGGGACTCAGGTATGTCAGTCTCCTGGATGGCAGGTGACACTCCTAACCACCAGGTTACACGATGAGGTAGCAGTACGGAGCCTCAGGCTCTGCTCTTTCACAGGAGCCACCTGCCCAGGGGTGTTTCAGGGTCTGAATCCCAAGTGCAGAGGCATCACCTTTCAGCCTTAAGCCCGGCACCTAGCTCTATACTGCACTTTGTACATGCTGATGAGCTTAAGCAGCTCTTTTTTCAGCCTGATGGTGTTCCTGACCCCCAGCCGTAGGCTGTTCTCTCTCTTGGGATGCCCAGGCTCTTCTGGTGCATAACGTGAAGATAAAAATACTGCGAGCGACACGGCACCGTAAAGTTGGCTGCTGTAAAGCCGAGGTGCCTCTTGTATGCCTATAGCCACAAGAACCTTGGTCTAGTCTTGTCCATACAAATATCACCCAAAAAAAAGAGATCAGGGCTGAAGCAGGTCAGGATCGGAATCAGGACCAAGAATACTAAGCACTATGTTAGGCAGTAATAACAACCACAGCCTAGGGCACGAGCCCTGCACAAGTACAGCGATGCCCTATT
Organism: Fregata magnificens; assembly: GCA_013389945.1. Classification (NCBI taxonomy): domain Eukaryota; kingdom Metazoa; phylum Chordata; class Aves; order Suliformes; family Fregatidae; genus Fregata; species Fregata magnificens. The sequence continues at coordinate 108,443 of WAAD01011276.1, read as the reverse complement.
GACCATGTACGTACTATTACTGCTGAAAAATTCTCATCTGGGGTCCCACCACACACAGAAATATTCAATTAGCAAAAGTAGTTATTTGAGATGTTCATCCACGTGATGTGTGAAAATCCTGAACTGTTTCTGAGTGCAGATCCTGAGGTGCTTTTAAACACTTGTGGGCTTTTTTTTTTTTTTTTACATGATGCAGTTGGTTTTTTATACATGATGCAGTGCTGATGCTGTGCTTTTTCACCACAAGTGTACTTCACTGCTCATGCTGTCAGGGCTATATATATTTCCTACACTATAGCAACAGCTGATTAAAAAATATTCAGGCAAAAGACAAAAAAAATCACATATTTTATTTTTCATTTTTGATTACATTCCAGGGACTTTAAATCTATACTTTAGCAGGCTTGAAAATGGTCTAACTGGAATGAAGAGATGGCAACAGGGCCACAGAATAGATGCAGCGACTAGTATCACTGCAGAAAGCGGGAGACTGACCACTGAGTGCATTAGTTTTCCCAGAAGTTTCCGACTCAGTGAGTATTCAACCAATATGCTAAGGCTGAGCTTTAAGCAGTAGTTGGATGAGGTCTAATCCGTACATCTGGAAACAGCCTGTGTATCACAGAGAATACGTGCAGAGAGGGCTGCTCTTGTATTTGTCCCATGTGTTTGCTTTTATTTGATTTTGTATTTGGGTGGGAAAGGGAAAGAGGAAATTCTCTGACATTTTCACATGCCTTTTTTTTTAAGTGACTCTGAGAAACAATTCAAACATCTTGTCTATTCAAATGAGAGGCTGTAAAGCAACCTGACATCCTTCCTGGACGCAGTCTTGGGTACTCTCATAGAAAGTACCACATTGCCATCTCTAAGAACCCCTGCTGCGATTATCCTGCCAGCGTCCTTGGAGGTAGATACCAAAGGCACAGGAATAAACTACAGATTCAGGTCTTCCTCTTTGCCATGTCTTTGTGAACTGGTAGACAGCAAGAAATCATCTTCTGAGTACAAAATACTCTGCTCCTGATCCTTTGCATTGCTTTATGCTGTTGGAACTAAGATCAGACAATCTCCTTCCATACCTCTCCAGTCTGGCCCTTGTATTTCTGTCCTGATTTTAATCCGAAATTGTTTAGGTCCTCTAAAAAAATACTACTGCTGCAAAGGATTTTATGGCCTGGCAAAATATCCACATCAGTATCTTCTACAACCATGTATAAAAGCTCACAGCTCCTAAATCTCTTCAAGACTATGGAAACAGAGGAAGTAAAATAAAAACATTGGTGGTGATTAATTATGCCTGGATTAACAAAATGCCAGCCTTTGCTAATTGTTCTGGGAGCCAGGAGGAAAGGAATGAGCATTGTCCTGCTGGAAGTGGCTCGGGTCACTGCAGCAGATCACTGCATCCCTCAAAAGCCCGGAGGAGGCGAAGGAGGCCAGGGTTGAGAAAGTGCCATTTTCTCTGCTGGCAGGAGGAAGGAACGGAAGGGATGACCGGAGGGGCTTGCTGCATGGAGGGAAAAGGGGGTGTGCTGGGAGAAGCAGGCTCAGCGGTGAAGATGGGAAAGACAAGAAGACCACAAGTGGAGCCTGGAGAGATGAGCACTAAAGACACGGCGGAGGCAGCCGTACCTCCCACCGCACCGGGGCAGCGAGGCAGGCAGAGGGCAGCCACTTCCAGGGAAACGCCAGGGCTCTGCCTCTGCATTTGGAAGTCAAATACTTGAGTTTTAGTCTTTCTTGCTTTAATGCTGCAGCTGCCCAGAGCCACGGATTGTCCCCGACTCCTGCCTATCCTGATTCCTCACAAGAAGCTCCCAAAGCTTTTCTTTGGATGGTTCTGATGGAGAAAAGTGAGGGTGGTAACGGTAACATATACCGATTTTAAGCCATCAATCCCAAGCCATTCAGTGACCTTCACATTTGCATGACTGCACGCTATGCTCATGTACCATCATACTCATTGCAAATGTTACCAGGATGTTGCCTGACCATTTGGCTTCCAATAATAACTCAGTGAACCATGGCCAGAGAGAATCGTGTCTCAGGCTCAGCAGCAAATACAGCACGCAACCCTGGCCGGCAAAATCGCTCCTTTCCGACCTGATCCGTGGCAGAATCCCTGGTTACACGTGCTGGGTGGTTAGACCCCACGCTGCTGAAGCTGTTTCTTCACTTCTGAGCAGGTCCTCATCTGATGTCAATTCATAAAGCTCCACAAACAAAGCCTTATATTCACACCTGGAGCCCGTCCCCCTGCATTCAAGTATTAGGTTATGGTTTATTAGGCTGAATGGGTATTATGTGCACGTGAGTATGGTTTTTCATTTCAGATTATGAAAAAAAAAAGAACTAAAAGTAAGAATCCCGAGAGTGCCCACAAGCCATTAAGAGCTTGGATCGAACTACAAACGCGGGGATGAGGCAAGGTGGCGTGATTCACTGAGAGGAGGGAGCCCTGGGTTGTCTCCTGGGTGCTGCAGGATCGGAGAGAAATCACTTCCCATGTGCACGTGGATTTCCCACTTCCCACCCGGGGTGTGACTCCGTCCAGTTCCCTTTGGGAACAGAGCCCTCTGTGAGCAGCACTGGCATCCCACCTACTACTCTGGGCTCCTGACGCCAGGGACGCGGGGCATTTCTAGTGTAATATAAATCATCAGATGAAAGAGGGGATTTAAAAACAATTTCTTTTGTGGCTGGTACTTCAAAATACTTTACAAGTCACATCAAGAGGATTTTTAAAAATCTTTCTTTATGAGTTGCTTTCTTTTCCAGAATAGTATCCTTGGAAATGACCCGTACTGGGTAAAAACAAAACAATAATAAATCCCTGTGAAAAACAGCCGTTTGAATTTCCACGGATGTCATTACCTTCAAAAGCCACGGGAGCCTGTGCTGTGTTTGGGTGGCACCGTGGAGAAGACAGAACAGTTGGAACAGAGGACTGGCAGCAATGAGATTACACAAAGATACCATCGAATGTCGTCCAGACTGCTGGTAAGTACATTTCTCCGCGTATCAGGCTCAAATAAAGAGCTTGCAATCTGAATTCAGGCCTGAGCCAGGTCATGATGCTGCAGTTCGCATCAACAAGGTCTGACAAGACACAGCCACGCCACCAGTGAAATCAGTGGGAAGAAAAAGCCACAGAGTAAACAACTCACCTAAACACTCAGTGCCAGTAAGTTCAGGCAGCTGCCTGTGCCTTTACCCCGACACGCACCAGATGATGTGACTATTATTTGCATATAGACATTTGCACCCCGGCTGTGCTGGCAGGTTTTGCTTTTCCAGGTGCCAGGCAGCACCCAGGAGCTTACGTTCTTAGACGAAGCGGACTTGAGGCTTGCTGCCATGTCACTCTCATCAGACCAAACACGTCATTTTTGAAATGCTTGTAAGAGGTGACCTAGAGCCTTTGGCATGTCCTCAGGGAAGAATCAGCCATGGGAACTCACAGCAGCTTTTTTAAACAATTACTGGAGGAGCTCGCGGGGCTATTATTCACAGACTGGTAGAGGGGCCTGCCATACAGGAGCTCCGTCTTTGGTCCTGGCATAACGAACGAAGAGAGCTGGGCAGCAACCGGGAGGAGTGAATCTCAAGTAAGATGCTTGGAAACGTCTGCCTGTCCTCAGTTTACCTACCCTCACCTTTGCAGAGAGGTGGGACGGGCCCTGTCCCTTTGGCAGTCCCCACCTGCCAGGAGGAGCGGGAGCACTGCTGTAGGTTTTGAAGGCACTTTCCAAGCTGCCCTCATGCTTCTGCACGTGGTCGTGCCATTTTATTAAATTCTTCTGAAGTTGCTCCTGACCTAAGCTAAGTACTTTTCTACTGACATCAACTTTTGCCATTTCACTGTTCAGCCCCAGGTTATTAATAAAGCATTAAACAATATTGGTCTGAGTCCCGCTCTCTAGGGCACCTCATTATTAATCTTTTTCCCTACTAGAATCGGCCATTTATTCCATACCCATTTATAACCAGATCTTAATCCGTGACAGGACTTTACCTCTCACTTTGTGGTTACCAAGTTTCCTTAACAGTTTCTTGTATGGGTGTTTATCAAAAGGCTTTTGAATGTCCAAATAAATTATATCCTCTGGTTGTTCTTTACCCACTATTTTAGTCACTCTTAAAAGTGTAAAAGGCCTGACTGGCAAGATTTATTCTTATAGCGGCTACGTTACCTTTTTCCCGTGCTTGAGACTTGATATTTCCCTGCAGACTGTAAAATATGTAGAGCAGTGACCCTCTGAATCTTGTGGCTTGAAGCAGCACCAGATATGTTGTCAATGTTTAATTAAAAATAAAAGTGTATGTAACATACTGCTGACTTTCTCAACTACTTCCTTGTAATGAAGTTAGGCTAATAATATAAAATTACCACGAGCTCCCCTGTCTGTGTAAATATTTACAGGGTCTTTATCGCTGCAGTACCAGATTTCCACATGCATTAATGGAGTTACCCTTGTAACACCTCTCTGATACAGGGAAGCTTTAATCCCAACTGCCTGAAGAATCAGGACACACTGACATCTGGCACGTAAAAACCAAACTGCTGCGCTTTGAGAATACAGGTTAGGAGATAAAAAAACCTTCTCCCACTTACAGATGCTGTATTCACAAAAAATGCAAGAATCATCACAATTCGCAAATGTAATCAAAAAGGCACGGTACCCCAGCGTCTCCTCCCAAGCTCTCTAAACCCCAAGTTCATTTTTCCCTTTGGAAAAATGCAGAGCACCGCAGGTAGAGTCCAAGCTTTTCCTTTTTTGCAGACTGTCTGCACTTGCAGGTTTTTGCTGGCTCTGCTAGTGACCATTTATTTTGGACTCACACCACACATCCAGTGTTTCATTATGCGTTTTTGCTCCAGCCAGAACTAATACAATTGGCTGCATCTCAGCTTGCTTCAAATATACAAGGGAGTGGGTTTCCTGAGAGAAAAGGAAGAAACGTCAAAAAAAGAGATCTGGTTTAAAGTAAAAAGCAGTACAAAGATATCACCATGTAGGAAAACTTACAAAAGGCTACAAAATATACACGTGCAAGGGCCCACCACTGGCCCCACATCCCTGTGGAAAGAGAGGCTTTCCACCCTGCCCTGAAAGCTGACAAGACCTTGGCAAAGCAGGGAGTGACGGAGAGGTTGGACACAGAGGAGCTCTCAGCGAAAAGGCATGCAGGACATGGACTCGCATTTTCAAGGGACTTCTGGCCTCACGGCTGAGGCTGGGCTTTCCAAAAAAAGCTCTCCTTCCACATAAGCAGCCAGAACAGGTGGTGAGGAATTCAAAAGGTTACGAAGTCCTTTAAAAAAAAAATTAACTCCTAAGTGTCAAAGGGGAGTGATGTCACTGCGGAGCACTTCTGGAAGAACAAACTTCCCCAGCAGATGCTCTGAAGGATTACGGCTCCCACAAACATGTTTCCAGTTGTGGTTTTTAAGTGAGATCTTGAAGCTACCCAGGCTTGAAAATGCGGGACTTCTTTTTTGGGGCCTGGAGTCCAAATCCCTTGAGACCAACAGTGGGACTCGCTTGAAGATGCCTGCTTGTGGGTGTAAAACCAGGGATAGTTGAGCTTAGCTTGGCAGCATTCATTGACTCCATAGACCAGGGATGCCCACGCAGCCGGGCTGGGAGCACAGAGGGGGACAGGAGCAGGGGCGCTTGAGATCGCTCCTGGCCGGGTTTGGATGCCGACTCCCAAACCTCTCTTTCCCATCGCCCGTTCCTGAAACGCAAGCTTTGCCTCCAGGACAGCCACGGCTCCTGCAGCAACAAAATGATTTCCCCAAGGAGCAGTCAATATATTGCCACGATCTTAATCTTGTTTAGCGTGGTAGCATGGTTTTAATTTTTCCGTGTTTGATCCCTCAGCTTTAGGGATATTGATAGAAATAGGGACTGTGAAGATCAAATAAAGAGCGGTCTGCTGCATATGAAAAAATACCCTTCAGTCCTCACTCCCTCCGCGGTGATTCAGCTTTTCCAACTGCGCTGCCGAGATAAAAGGCTCGCATGTGAGCAGAAGCGTTAGCAAGGTCTGTAATGCTTTCAGCGCACCGTCATGCAAGAGAGCCTTGGCTGCGGGAGCAGATAGCGTCTACTCCTAAATCTCCTTCAGCGGCGGGGAGGCCGGGGGTGCGGCTGGGGATGCAGGAAAGGCTTTTGCCCCGTTTTCACGCCGGCACGGGCTCTTTGCTGTTCGCCGCAGCTCGCTGTTGGCTTGAGTCGGTAGCTCTGTTTATGCACCCGTGGTGGTTTTCCCGGCAGCGCGCTTTAAGGCGGCTGNGCCCCGGCGGCGGGGCCCGGGCGCGGGGTAATTAGAAACATGGAAGCGGCTTTCTCTCTTTTGAAATCCGCCTCTCAACATCAAAGCGCTCCCCGCGAGTCGTCCTCCAGCGGTCGGCTCCCGTATCTAAATGAGCGATGTATTTCATGGT